>VZTF01007555.1:0-49672 GCA_013397755.1 Cnemophilus loriae | reverse complement strand
CAAACAAACAAACAAACAAATAGGAAAGGCTGTGCGCTTTCATGCCACAGAATACAATAATAAAGAAGTCTCTTTTGATCTTTTTCTTGTACATCCTGTATGCACTCCTTAGCCTAATTGTGAGTTAGAGTTCTTGAAGAAAGGCAAATAAACAGAAATATGCTTCCTGATGACACACAATGCCTGGTGTCTCATTTTCTGTTTAACTGTTTCCTCAGCCAGTACCTTGTGTCTGTCAGAGTTGTCTTGAACTCAGCTTTCAAGGCTGTATTAATTTGCTCTGAATGTGGCACTTCTGAGAAATCTGTACTGTCAACTCCTGAAGCGTCTGTTGCATGGAGAGATTCTATCATAATTCAACTTACTTGTTTCCTAAATCAATGAAAATGTGGCCTCTCAGGGGAAATCCTCATTGTATATTTATATTCTTAAAGAAATACCATAACGCACCTGCTGTCAGTTATGTATTTGGGAAGTGTGAACCTTGCAGCTCTTCTTAACCTGAGCATTCCCACTTCTTTGATTCTCGCTCGCAGTAACATGGTGGTGTAAGAGCTGGATCAGTAGTTGTGCAGAGGATTGCACATGCGTGTGATACATGTGATACTAACGTGAAATAGAAATCCTGCTGCGCAATTTGGTTTTGATGAGCGGGTTTTGCAGTGAAGACCACTCCATTTTGTGTCTGTGCTTTGGTGGAAGGAGTCAGTTGATATCTGCTGAGCTGCTCAGCAGACACTGGTCTTTGATTTGGTCTGGACAGTGCCTGGTGCTTTGCTCAGGGACTGTCCAGCTTTGCTCTGCACTTGCACCACTTACCCCAGCATTTGCCACACTCTTCCCCAGGCTTTGATTGTGTTACTAGACTCCAAGCTGTGCTTCTGACACTCAATTTCCTTTGGCCTCACTATGTGATAGCTCAGTCCTTTGCTACCACCCTGCTTCCCTGCTCAAGATTTCAGCTGCTGGAGAGATGTGCAGGCTCCCTGTAACGCAGAGATTTGAGAAGCTCAGAAACCATCTGAGGAAGGAGGCACAGAAATGAGGCAGGGGTTTGGTGTCTGTTTTGCTTCTCCATGTTTGGCAAGTTCAGCTGTGCAGCCTGCCCTACAAGTAGGCACTTAAATTAGATCATACTTAGAAGTTTCTCTTAGGCAGAGATAAGTAATTGCTTCTACACTCAAAAGTCTCCTATCTCAGCCAGGGAACACAGGACGTGGGGCAGAATCAGTGAGGAGGGACTAAACACCAACTGCCTGAAATGCGAGTGTGGCACAATATAGCCTCAGAGAAAACAACTCCAGTGCCTGGGGGCATCTTTGAGGTCCAGTAAATGAAAAGGCTTAGGAAGCAGGCTATCAGCAGATCATCCATTTGGTGCTCTCTCTGGCTGTGGCAATGCCTGCACAATCCCACAGTGGTGCTCCACAGCACATTCAGGAGTATGTTGGCAACTTGCTCAATCTGAGGTTTATCTGTTTCTTACCAACAGGTCTTTGCCTACCCTCTCCTTGCTGGAGGGCACAATGAGCCCTCGGTCTCAAAGGAACACTTGCCTTATTTGGCCCTGTGGAAACCACAGGAGAGAGTGGAAATCTTGCTGAAATTGGATCCAGTAAATGACAGGAGTTATGATTTCCGAAAGTGTCCTAATGTGGTACAAGCCATGATGCTGGCACCCTCAGTCTCTACCCTTGTTCTTTCTGACAAACACTGTTCTGTTTCCTAAATTATTATTTTATCTGGAGAAAAAGAGTATCCACAGCCTTGTTCTAAGGACACAGTGCAGGGGAGGAGAAGATAAGATTCAAACTGCTACATAAAAATTATAACATAACCCCAAACATAAAAAATACAGTGGATCAAGGCCTCTGCACACCTTCTTCCCTCAAAGAACTTCAAATGTTTTAAGAGTCATAAGCATACTTAATTATTGGGGAATATTTAAGCACAGTTTCAATGGAGGAAAGAAGAGGACTGCTAGGACCCTTCCCACTGGAGCATGGTTAGTGCTTTCTGCTCTAATGGAAGACCTTGAATCCTGTGGTATACTGGCAATTAACTAACTTCTCCCACCTTGCACACATGGAGATAGTGAACAAAAATCTTCCTCTGTTTGTTTTAGAAGGTTATTTAGAGACTGCGTTCAAGACAGTGACTGCATAAGAGAAGTTCTCCTAACAGCCACCTCAGAAAGCCTCAAGAAGGAAATAGCCTTGTCTTCAGTGTTTCCACTTGTCCAAGACAGGCAGCCTGGCATGGGTTCACTTTACCTTCTCACGTGCACTGTTAGGGGAACTGGCTGTCCTGGGGTACTGGGGCATTGCAACCCAGCACATCCAATTAGCTTTTATATTTCCAGCTCTTAGAGTGAGGTCTTCAGAGTCACAGCTCTAGCAGCAGCATGAGACAGATCTCCTAGAGGCTTTCATTAGCAGCACTTAGGCTCTTCAGAAGATAGAGTCCAAGGCCACTTCACTAGGACTATCCTGGAGAAGGACAGAAAAGAGAAATCCAACCCAGCCTCACCCCCAAAGCTGTGATTACCAGCTATGGTAGGGTTAAATGAGTATTTAAAGAGGTTGAGTTCACTAACACCTACTGGGATTCATTACCTCTTGTTAGGATGACCTCTGAGTTCTGCTGAGCTGAAGTAAAAGGCTTATATTTGTCCTCTTTAGGATGAAGAGGCTCTCAGTTGGCTTCAGTTAATGTAAGTTGCCCTGATGATGCTGTAATGGAACAGGCTGACCTGTGGTTTAGAGCTTGCTGAATTAAGTTGGTCACAGGTAACAAATGTGGTGTTCACAGAAGTGCTTTGTCTGCTGCGGTGCAGCTCTACTTCTGGGGCAATGAGTAAATAAGGAATAAACGCATTTTGACTTTCAGGGTTCGAGCTGCACTTCCAGGGCTCTTTTTAAATTAAATCTTTTTTAAATTTAAGCCTCTCAGCAGGCTTGCCAGGAAGACCCTGAAAATCACAGAATGATTACGGTTGAAAGGGATCCACTAGTGGGGTCATCTGGTAGATGCTCAAGCAGGGTGAAAGTGTCTGAAGTCAGAGTTCAGTTCCCTATTGCAACAGTGATAGGGTGAAATTTTGTCTCTCCTTCAAGTTTATGTTAAAAAGTGTAGACAGATATGTTTGAAAAATGTAAAACTGGATTTGGTGGTCTTACTGGCCAAGCCCAGTGTTCCTTGACTTTAAATGCTGCACAGATGTGAGACTACCTAAATTTGTGATCCTCCTACTAGTAATCCCAGTGCAAGCAGGTCACGGATATGGAAGTCTTAGAGACAAACCATAGAGTCATTACAAAGGAGAAATACATGTCAAAGAGAATAGTGCAGGTTCTTGCCAAAATATATTTATAAAGTGATGGACTTTGAACTTTCAAATGCTGCTACAGGGCAATGTCACTTGAGCTTTGCGCTAAGGAGGCATTCTGAGTATGCCAGTTATTCCTCTCCACTCTTCCACTGTTACGATAAACTGTGGCACTTTGTGTCCTAATCCAAGAATCAAAAGCTGTTCTTTCCCTGGTTGAGACAGGTTCCAAAGTCCTATGAGGGATAATACAGATCAACAGATAGCACTTAAAGCTCCTGTCATCTGGCACTGCAGGGTGAACATTATGCAAGCAAAAGGAGCTGGGAGACTAAAAGAGACTAACCTAATGAACAGCTCCTGAGCTCTGTGGAGGAGTAATAGAGCTTCCTGGAGCGCTGCTAGAAACAATAATAATTGGCTGCAAATAATGCTGTCCAAACAGAGGGCTTTTCTGTCATAGAAATTGAGAAAATTACTTCCATTATTCAGTTAGCTCCTGGCACACCGGTTTCGATGGTGCTTTTGACTAAATCTGAACCTCCGAGATGCGGTAACAGAAGAGCTGTGTGCCACCTTTTCCTAAGGCCGTTATACAGACACGTGAGTATGTGAAAGTAACTGATCTCTCTACAATTCTGGTTAGAGATGTATGGATTGCCCCTTTACTAGCATAATATGCTGTAAGAACATCTTGAAAATGAAGACGTGGGGAACTCTTTAGTGTTATTTTTGGGCTCTGGTCTGCAGAGGTGTAACTGTCATTCCAGAACTTTGAGAAAAGTACCAAAATTTGGAGGCAGGGAGCAGAAACCCAGGTATCAGTTGAGCCAGCAGTGCTGCAAAGAACGTATGTTGCCATTTTAGTAGTACATAAATCCTTGCCATCATGCTCTCTAGGAGAACAAAATGCTTGATTTGCAGTTGTAGTCTTGTTTGCACCTTTCCACAAAGTCAAATATACACTTTTAAAAGGCAAATAAATATATTTTTTGCTGAAGAGCACTGGAGGTATCCAAGGTGGATCTCAGTCACTCCATATGGCCTGAAGGACCTCAGGCTCTGCCTGTTCTCTGACGTTACTGATGGAATTGGGACCTCTGAGAGAGGTTGAACTCCCCTAGCTATTGAGAGAGGTCTCAGAAAGTGGTACAAATGTTTTGTGTGGTCTCAGGATACCACAAACAAGTGGATGTGAACTCTGCCAGGTGCTGTGCTGTTGGCCTAGTTGTTCCATAAAAACAAATGGTTAAACTTGGCTTCATCAGTCAGGCAAATGAGTCATCTCTCTGTATTCCCCTGCCTTGCATAAAGGTCCTGCTTACTCCTCTCTGTCACCCTCAGAAGGCACCTCTTGGGGTGATCAGCAGAAAGGAGCTGGCTTTGATGTGGTATCTCAATGTCATAATTACACTGGTGTTTTAATATTCTCCAAGCAGTTAACTTGACTAGTAATTAAATAATGAGAACACACTATTCTTTCCCAAATGATGCCCCTTCTAGTGTTGTGTTGCATCATTGGAGTAGCAAATTGGCTGCTTGTCTGCCCATATCAGGATTGCCAACCTGAGAGAGGAGCTGCCAGGATGCTCTGCCAAAGCTGCAGGAGAGAGGGAAGGGAAAACTGGATGTTTGAACAGCCGTGGAACTGCTGGGCTAATAAACGTGACAGAAGTTTAGTGTTACTTGCTTGCCTTTGTAAGATGAGGCGTTGGAGGCTAAGCCTGTATTTTTCTTACTGAGGGTCTCTGACAGCATTTTCAGCTTAAGGTTGTGAACTCTTCCAGAATGTATTTATTTCCTAATTATTTTAGGATGATATATTTTTTTCACTTGTAAAAGTAAATAGTCTTAGGCAGAGTTTTAGCTATATTTCAAAATGCATTCCTTTAAAAATCCTTACCCTCTGAACTCTGGGTTCGGAGATGAGGATTTGAAGAGAATTCTTAGGGCACTGTTGTTGTTACAGTGAAGATTAGTCAGGATCAGATTGCTGGACTGGAACTCAGAGACTGAGGTGACTTAATTCCATGTCCTCTGTGGGCTTTTTGCGTAGATTTAAGTCACTTAATAGCTCTATATCTCTTCAGAACACAGAGGTAATATTCTTACCTGTCTTTCTTATATTTCAAATTACTGAGTGGATTGTCTGTTGCTTGAAGGTTTGATGTGCACAGCAAGAGGAGAGGAGGCAATGTGCTGGTGGATGTTTGATTGAATGTAAATTAGCAATGAATCTTTAACACTTGTTTATTTAATTGTGGGGTCATCACATTCTTTTAATGTAGCTGCATCACTGATTCAGGTCTACACATGCTAATTGATTCTTATGTATCATGCATTCCCTATCTATCTACATATCTTGTTTGGCTTTCCTCCTCAAGAGCAATCCTCACTGACACGTTTACAGTGTCACTAGGCTCGCTTTCTTTAGCAGATGTTATCTCTTTGTTGTGGTTTGACACTGGCCAAAAGCCAGGCAATCACAAAAACTATTCACTTATTCTCCTCTGCTATGGTTGAGCAGAGGAAGGGGAGAGAAAAACCGAGGGGCTCATGAGTTGAGATAAGGATTAGGAGAAAACTCTTTAAGGGCAAAACAGGCTCAAAACTTAAAAGATATAAAGAAAAAAATTTATTAACAGAATTAAAAGAGGATAATAAGAACTAAAATAAACTTTTAGAATACCTTTTTCCCCCCTCCAGCCCCTCCTTTCTTCCCACCGACAGCGCAGGGAGACAGGCCATGGGAATTTTGGTCAGTTTTTCACTAGAAATCTTTCTTCAGTTCGCTGAGGGAGAGTAGTCTCTTCTGCTGTGCTGTGGGGTCCTTCCCACAGGAGACAGCTCTCTGTGAACTTCTCCAGCATGGTTCTAATTTTCACGAGGAGCAGTCCTGCCCGACATGCTGTAACATGAGTCCCTCCCATGGGGAAACAGTCTTCCCACAATTTTTCTGTATGTGGGACATTAGTTCCTGGGGTGTAGTCTTCTAAGGATGAGCTGTTCTAGTTTGGAAGCAAGGGTCCTCTTTCTCTATCTTTGGAAGTAAGGGTCTTCTCTCTCTTTTTGGGGCTCCTACTAGATCACAGCTTTTTAGCATCCACTCACTCCAGCATGAGCACCTTTTCCCATGGGCTGCTAGTGGATCTCTGCATCCCTCCATGCACTTCATGAATTACAGGGAAACAGTTTGTTGTATTATAGTCCTCACCATGGCTTGCAGAAGAAACTCAGCTCCAACGTTTGAAGCATTTCCTCTCCCTCTTTCTTTTCACTGACCTTGGTGTGGCCATGTTGTTCTCCTCACGTGTTCTCCTCACTTTTTCCTTTTCTCTGACTCAGAAGAACATTTTTGTCTGTAGGTTCTTTTTTTCCCAAGTTCTGTCAGTTGAAAAGTTCTTGTAGGGTTTCACAGCACTGAAAGGTTGATCTCGTCTGGGGATCAACCATATTCTCTGTATCAGGGAATTGCTCGCCATGCCCCTTGCTGTCGGCCATGTGGTCCCCGCCGCTGCCGAGCGGTGCTGGCCACTGCGGTGCCGGCTCTATTTAAGGCCTCTCTTCATGCAGGATGCCGAAAAAAGAAAAGCCACTGCCGCCGCCCCCGGCCCTTCTGCTTGCAACATGGCTGGTTAAAAGTGGCTAAGCAGGCAAAGTTCATTGCCATCTGTGCCGAGATGGCCCTGGCCGCATGGTCCCAGCCACATGGCTCTGGCTGCAGCACCAGCTGCGCGGCCGCTCCTGGTGCCAGGAGGGCCCTGGCCCTGACGCCTCCCCACCACTTGGAAGAAGAAGAAAGACTGCACATGTATTTTCCTTCTTAAATATGTCAACACAGAGGCGTTACCAGCTTCTCTAATTGGGCCAGTAACATGTCCATTGTCAGAGCCTTTAGGGATTGGCTCTGCTGGACATAGTAGAAGCTTTGAGCCACCTCTGTCTCAGAAGCCGCCTCTGTGGCTTCCTCTGCTCACCAAAAAAACCCCAGACTGTTTTAAACTAACACACTCTTTAATACCCTATGAGCTCTGAGCACTTCCATGACTTTGTTTTCCTCCAGTCCATGTGCTCTTCTTATCAGCTTTGAGCTTTTTATTGCCCATTACTGTGGATAGTTTAGATCCCTCTGAAATTTGTCATGTTCAGTCAGGCCTGAATATGCTCAGTAACCCCCAAGAGAAAGTATCTCTGCTTCATGCTTCATTCATCTCTTCCAATCAAACTGGAAGACATTAGTCTTGATTTCCTAAGAGGAAAATTTATCTTCTCACTTTCAGTAGTTCTGTGGAAATCTGAGATTATATTATTCTGTTTTTCATGATCACAAACTGGGTTTTTTCCATATACAGATGTAAAGGTTGCTAGCTTGTGAGCTTCTGGATCTTACCCTCAGTCATATGTTAAAATACAGATATGGTATTTGTGCTCTCCACTTCTCTACAGCAATGTCTGTCTGTCAGAAATACTGCACTGGCTGTGAATTATTAAGCCACTGCATTCTTAATCCTTATGGGTACACAGTCATCTGGTAGGTAACACACTACAGGAAGCTGGAGAAGTTGGTAACTCTTGGGGTATCCACAGGCAATCCCTTTACATGGTAAAATAGAGTAGAAAAAGTAGAAATGGAAATGCTGCACCTAAAAATTGGAAGCAAGATGGCATGGGGGTGCTAGAGCAGACAAAAGATGCAAACCATTTAAGGGCAAAACTTAACTGACTTCAAATGCACTTTAGATTAGATATTAGAAAAACATCTTCCCTGTGAGGGTGATGAGGCCCTGGCATAGGATGCCCAGGGAAGCTGTGGCTGCCCCACCCTTGGAAGTGTTCAAGGCCAGGTTGGATGGGGCTTGGAGGAAGCTGGTCTAGTGGAAGTTGTCCCTGTCCATGGCAGAGGGTTGGAACTGGATGGTCTTTAAAGTCCCTTCCAACCCAGGCTGTTCTGTGATTCTAAACTTGGGGTGTTGGTTATTTTCCAGATTAATTTCTCCCTCATTTGTGTCAAACACCAAAGACTCTGTTCCTGAACAAAATGTCATTTGGGTGCCAAGTTTTACTCTGTCAGATCTGCATGCAGCCAAACATATCTGTGGTGGCACTAGTCCTTCTTTGACTTTCTATAAACAATTGCTGATTATTGACAGAAAGCTGTATTATTTTCAAATTGGTCTTGCATGGGTCAAGTCCTGGAAGGTACTATAGATACATCCACAATGTATGGATCCATCCAGGTCATTCCACTAAGCTCATCCATAGAACATCAGAGAGCCTTCTGCAATCCGAGACTGCAGCATCTGGCACAGCTCAGGATCCGGCCCTATCAGTCTGGGATTGGCAAATGATGTTGAAACAGAATAAAACTGGTGCTACACTTATCAGGAGAAGAAACTGCACTTTGATGCCTCCTTTTTACATGTGCAGTTTCAAAAGGCCTTGCACATGGTTACTGTGCAGACTTGGGCAAACCCAACCTTTTGTCATCAAGAATCACTTAATGGCTTGCTTGCACTGAAGAACAAATTTGATATTCCACCTTTTGCATCTTCCAAAAGTTGTTTCTTAACTTTTGTGTGTGAGCAGGTGTTCTTGGGTGGTAATGGTGCAATTTTAGTGTATTGTTTCAAATGCAGCGGATGTGTCAGTCTTAGTTTGTGTTGTAGGAGTATTCAGATATAGCCCCAAATCACTGCTAAACAGTTGCATATACAGGAAGATAAGGTTGGTTCTTTCCTTATCCTTGAAACTGTCATATATTTTCCTCCTACTTGTTAAGCAGAGTTCAGGAATTTTTGTGTGGTGGATGGGTTTTTTTACTTGTTTGTTTTTTTCACAGAGGATGCTTTAAGTCAAACCTGTAGTCTTTCTTCTCTTCTCTTGGCATGCACCAGGGTTATTCCTCTGTCTTTTCTAATACACATGACTATACTGTTTTTATTTCTTCTGCTGTACAGTAACCCTGCTAGCCAGCTCATTGGGACACTCTATGACACAAGCTGGCTTCATGTAAGGATATACTCCCTCAGAAGTGTGTCAGTGGCCAGGCTGCATGCTTAAGAAGTGAGACACAGGGCTGACTTAAAAGGGCTGTACTGTTTGGTCTTTCCACTGGAATTTCTTTTTTCGCTCATTAATCTAGTTGCTGTTGCCTTTTTGACCAAGCTTGTTGACTCTACAAGCTACAAAGCAAGACCCCCACCATAATCTTGTTGGAGTTTGGGATCTGTTTCTTGGACTCCTTTTTGCATGGCTGAGAATTGTGAGAGGTGAAGATGGGAAGGAGATAATCCCAGAGTTGAGCATTTCTTTGGGTATACTCGTGTTGCAGCCCAGTTTGCAGAAGACAATTTCCCACCTCATACGGTCAAAAGTGGTGATCAGCTTCCTTCAGCAACACCTTGTCTCCCTTTTCTCCAGACTGAACCACATGTAAAAACTACATAGAGTAATGTAGGCTCCTAAATGCTTCCCCTCCCAGCAGAGGTTTTTCAGGACCACCATGTAAGGTTTGCTCAAGTCACTGCCACAAGATGATGCTTTCCCAGAGCGGGAGTCCAAAGGTAAATCTCAGAGTTATGAGATCCTTCTTCATCCTTTGCGGGGTAAGTCAGGCTTCAGAATAAGATTTTCAACATTCTATTTCTGTGGGATTTCTATGGCCTCACCTCTGTGATTCCTTGTATGAGCAGTGGTGGCAAGCTTACACCATTTCCTATTGGGATGAGAATCCTGCAGGTCCACTTTGCTTCTCTCCATGTGCTCTCCATGCCAAAATGCCTATAGTAGCAGATCTAATACAGCCACATTCCAGCCTCCAGAAGCTAGCCCTCAGAAAATCAACATATTTTAAATGTTGGTTTGTTACTGATGGTGACAGTGCTAATGCCTTTTAGATGGTGGGTTCCTTCCTTGCTAGAGGGCTGCTATGGAAGTAGGGTGCTCCCTGGTCTCAGGTGGTTCTCTTCTGGGACATGTTTTCTGCTCCAGAGCAATGTGGTGCTGGTCTTGGTGCCAGTGTGCTCAGCACCACAGAGAAATCAGACTCAGAAAAATATTGTTGAGGGTTGTACAGTTCTGTGAGGAGCTATTGCACCTAAAGAATCGATTGATTCCAACAACCCAGTCCTGAGCCTCTCTAATAAATAACCATGGATCTTCTATGCATCTCTTTAAGATCACTCATCGATAGACGTCACTTCTTCTCTGCAGGCTCTGTGGTATTGCAGCTCCTTTTAGGTGCTTCCTGGTCTTGCAGTGGATTAGTTTGTACAATATGACAGTGTTACTATCCAAACCAGCCACTGGATTTCACCATTGCTCCAAATAATTCATCTGGAAGCAATGCAGTGCCTGAGAGCGGAGGAGCCAGCTCTATATATAAAACACCTTTTGTGTTCTTGCTTTCCAAAGTCCCTCTGATGAACTGCAGCAACATACTGAGCCTGCTACAAGAAAATCAGTCCCTGGTCAAGCTTGTGTCTTTATTTGTGGGTTGATGAGGACAAGAAACACCTTAGCACCCTTTGATTTCATTGGGTCCTGGTTCCTGTGGCATTAATTGCTCTTTTGAAAGACCCTGGTGAGAGGAAGAAACAGCAGAGAGACAGTACTGAAAGGCAGAGTCCTGGCTGCCCAACATATGTATCACAGCAAGGCCATCTCCTGAGATGTTGAGAGTGGGGATGTGGAAGGCCCTTTTAATGAACTGGAGTAAATAGTTCTTGCAATAGTTGTCATGCTCCCATCCCACACATCACGTCTCTAACCCCAGGTGTGCCTGGAGTTGCTGATGCCTTCCCTGTCCCCCAGCCCAGGAGTCAGCAGCTGAGGCACGGGCACTGCTGTAGGGCTGCTGAAGCTCAGTAACTGAGAGATCCATTTCTACAGAGAGATCAGATGACCCTCCTAAAGATTTGGACCAGGGTTCCCACGTGTAGCTCCTCTGTCTCAGGCCATGGACCTCTACAATCAGTGTTCAGGTCCAACAGTGGGTCTTCTCTGATCTTAGTGGGAACTTCCCCAAACCTGACCTGCCACAGCTTGTGCTTATATTGGAGGTCTCTGCTTATTCAGTCCGATTCTTCATGTTGCCTTGGTGCTATTTGGTTGTCAGACATCTCCAGTGGCCCTGACTCTCTGTTGTGACTTTTGATTGTGCCTGGCAGCTATAGTTCATATCTATCCCATCACCTTAGAGACACAGTTTAGATGTTTCTGGCACATTGAGGTGTCCAGGGAAGGCCCTGCAGGCTCCTTCACAGGGCCCAAGCAGAGAAAAGAGGCATGTTAGAGAGACGTGGAGGGGCTGGCATGGGGTAAGAGCTAAGGCCAGGGTGTTTCCAGCAAGGCAGTCTCTTGCTCTTTCCCATATGTGAGATTTTCATGCAAAATAATTTTAATAAGATGACAGGCAGCTCCCCACTGAGAGGAAGCCTTCACTGGTCTCTCCAGGTTCAGATGGCATGCTTTTCATCTAAGTGGTGAAGGAAAATGGTAAATTTGCCCTTCAGCCATGAGGTAGTTGAGTTCTCCATTTCAGCAGCATCTTTACTTGAAACACACAGTTCTGTATCTGCTAATTATCTGTGTGAAACTAGTGGTCTTGTGCTTTCTGTCTGGTACAGCAGTTCAGCCAATGCTTGGTCCTCCTCTTCCTTTCTTGTGCCTGTGTCAGCACTGTGACCTCTGTGCTTCTGGATGCTGAGGCTGGGATTTTTGCGTCTTCCCATCTCTCCTTTGCCCTGTTTATACCCCAGAGCTCAGCACAGAATATTACCTATTTTCATCTGCTCCTATCATGGATATTAAGTTGATCGCTGATGTCTAAAACCTATGATATTAACTTCGTGGACCTTTTTGACAATGAAATGACCATCAAAGATTCTTGTTATGCTCAGCAAAACCTTAATGATGAGGAAAACCTTAGCATTGTAGGAAAAATGCCTTCACAGAAAAGGTAGTCAAGCACTGGAATAGGCTGCCCAGGGAAGTGGTTAGGATCACCATCCCTGGAGGTATTTAAGGGATGTGTAGATGTGGCACTTGGGGATGTGGTTTTAGTGGTGGACTTGGCAGTGCTGGATTAATGGTTGGATGATCTTAAAGGTCTTTTCCAACCTTAACATCTCTGTGATTGGTGAGCCACCTTGTTGTCTTTTCTGAGAGATAAGGAGGATACAAGGCTACTTGTGCAGGATCAGTACAGCTGTGGGAGTGGGAAAAGAGGTGGCACTGAAAACATGAGAAGAGCTTTGCTTTTCTTCGGGTAGTGCAATGGTCCAGCACAGCCGAGGGACACCATTCCAAGTGCATGCAAAGGGAAGTGATTGACATTACATCCAGTTGTTTATCTCATGCAGAGCTGGTCTTAAGGCAAGGCAGACTTCAAAACAAGTTCAGACTAAGGTGCTTACCTCATGTCTAGCAAGACATATTCATTGCTTTATATCACTGTGCCCTGTGACTTTTGCTAAATTAAAAACACTTCAGTGAAGTGGAAGTGAGTGGATTACTAGTATGCAGAGAGAGACTTCAAGAGTCTATACGGTATCCTCCAGCAGTTATTTTAAGAAATAATGGTAGAATGTGTATTTATTTCACAGAAAACCAAATATATTGTGCAAACATGAAAGTAAAGCTTTGCAGTCATTGTTGAATTGTAGATTAAGGTGCCCTTGGGAAATGCTGAGTTCAAAAATAATCTGTATCTTAAAAATGTACCCTCGACTTAGTCAAGAAGTAACCTAGCTTTGCAAGTTGCCAAATATCTGTGATTGTCTGAGACTAATATAACTGTGTTTGCAGAGAAGCTTTGGATTATTCAATTAGACTTGCAGGAAGGTTTAACAGTTTGTTGTTGATAGAAATTCCATGCTGCTATTCCTGGCTATGATACAAAGTAAAGACTATAATATTTGTCTCATGAATGACTGAAATTAATATCTATCTTAGAGCATGAGATAATGGGGTTTGTGCTTTTATCTGTATGGCATTAGTGTGGTAGTATATTAAAGTGCATAGTAGCCAGTTTCGTTTTGCTCACCTACCTTAAAAAACAAAGCTACAGTTAACTTGCTGATGTTGTTGGATCAATACATTTTATATGCTGTGGAGGTGAACATTGTGCTCTTTTTAAAAAAGTCTTTAGGCATGAGAAGAAGGTAGATATAGGTAAAGGCAAGGGCAGGGGTAGGTTTCTGCTCCCATTTACAGTATCTAGAGGTAACCTGGGGCAGCATTCTTGCAGCCCAGGCACACTGTAATATTAATCATGTTCTTTGGGAGTTTCCATTATTCCTCTTAAGCATCCAGCAAAAAATATTCAGAAATTGAAGGACTTGTCCAAGGCTATAAAAAGAAATTATCTAAATCTGTGACCGACCAGATCATTTCATAGTCCAGTTAACGCACAGTCCTCCAGTCTGAGGCGTGAAGCAGAGACCTGGGAGACACGAGTGAGAAGGAAAAACCTGAGGACACTTTTAAGGAGCTCTCATAAGTGGAGAGAGCCTAATTCCTAGAAAAACAGATCCTGATCCTCTAATCTTTTAGAAGCCCTGTTTGCTAGCTGTGGTGGACGCTCACATCAAGACAGCATAAGGAGCTGCATCAGACAGTGCCAGAAGATGCTTTTGCCAGCTCCACATGTTTGCAGTGCCCAGGTACCTTGGTGGACAGAGCCTCCGTCTAGTGTTGCTTGCAGAGTTCCTGCTCTCAGTGCCAAGCGAAACGGTCCAAACCTGAAGTGGCCCATTCACTTTAGAGGGAGAATTTTTTGGGCTCTGTTCTGGCCTGTGCCACATGGGGACAACTAGAGAGAACTTTGTCTTTCTTGGGGTTTATTTCTCTTTTTTGTTGTCTTCATTACAATCATTACTATGTTTTATTTTATTTCAATTACTAAACTATTCTTATTTCAACTCACATGCTTTACATTTTTTCCAATTCTCCTCCCAGTCTCACCAGGAAAGGGGGGAAGTGAGAGAGCAGCTATATGGTTCTTAGTTGCTATCTAGGGTTAAACGACAGCACTTTTATCAGTTTTCAGCCCTCTGTGGCATTCACAGGGCTGCATGGAAACTGCCACAGCCACAGGGTGCAAAGTGTAAACTAACATAAATTCATTCCACTGGTCATGTTTGTTTTAAAAGTAATTATAAATCAACTGGACAATAACAAGGTAGAGCAGGGATTGTTGGTCTCTTCACAGCATAAGCTCTACATCACATGCACCGGTGAACTTGATAGAAATGGGATCAATGCTTGACCCAGACTGTATTTTTGTGGTTAAATGATCTGGTCCTATGAAAATCTGGCATTAGGCTGCATGGAATCATGTGGTCCCACAAAAGCCACTTTGCTTTCTACTTTCATTGGGAATTTGCAACAGGGTATTTCTAGGAAACTCTTGAAAAAATGCTTCTTATTACAAGCACTTGCTGTGCGCTGAGTTAATTAACAGAGGAATTTCTTTAACCTTTGGGAGCTAGAGAAAAGGGCTTGTAACAAACAAGGGCAGGGTGTTTAAGCCATGACTTTACGAGGAAGGCATAGCAGGGACATCAATTGCGCTCCCTTTGGTAGACTTTATGCGGTCAGACATCAGAAATGCAAAAGGGGGCAGAATAGCAAATAAGGCATTCCAAAAGCCTTGGAGGGGAGCAGACTGTGAACTCAAACTTATGCACATAAGATCAGACTTTAAGTTGAGATTTTCAAAGAGACTGAAAAAGAGAGCACAGTAGCAGTATTGCTTTTTTTTTCAGTCTGGAGGGGAGCAAGTAACTCTCAGGTGGGATTTTTCTAAGGTTTCTAATCTGCAGGAGTTTGGTCTCATCTCTTTACTTCCTCTGAGCATTAATAGCAAGGAGCCATGGGTGTAGCCAGCAGAATGTTTTATTTTTACTTTACATACATGAAGACTGTTTTGAGGAAAGATCTGGTCAGTGTCTGATGGTTGAGTATGTGTAGGGACAAGATATGAAACTTGATTTCTCATTTCTTTTGTCTTCAGTTCCTTCTGAAATGTCATGTGCTTTAAAAAAAGCCTTGGGTCTGCTTCCCTCTCTAGGAATCTGACTAGCAAAATGTGGAATCACAGAATGGGTCAGGTTGGAAGGGACAACAGTTGCTCATCTGGTCCAGCTCCCTGATGAAGCAAGGTCATCCTAGAGCACATGGCCACAGAATTGTGTCCAGATGGTTCTGGAATACCTCAATGAGGGAGTCTCCACACCCTCTCTGGGCAGTATTTTCCATCACTTGGTTTCTGTAATACGTGGCATATCTGGCAGGAGCTAGTAGTGCCCCAAAAGGCTTTGTAAAAACAAAGCTGGCTGTTCATTAGGAGAAGCATGTGCTTCTGTCTGCATTTTGTTCAAGGCAGGAACACCAGATGCAGACACATGTGGATTCTGGGAAGAGTGTCTCCAACATTTCCCCAAAGCATCCTCCTCTCATCCTAGATACACCCTCTGAGGAAAAGCTTTCTCTGGACTAAAAAATACTCTTCTTCAGTACCATCCAGCTTACTATTTCGTAGGTGGAGTGTGGGCCCCTATAAAGCTACTGCCAAAAACGTGACCAAAGGTTCTCTGCAGAGAACCTTTAGTATTTGCCACTGTTTTTCTTTTCCCAGATGCTGGATTTCTTGGATTCAACACAGGAAATTCTTTCACTAAAATGGACTTGCTAAGTGGCACTGTGTGGGAATGTGCACAGGAATCCAGAGAGAGTGTAGTTGGAGAACTCAGTCCTTTGCTGTCTAACCTGCCACTGGGACTAGCTGCAAGAAGTGATACAAAAATGAATGCTACAGGCTGCAAACATTCTTCCACATGGTTTGAAATTGTTCTTTAAAGAAAAAAGTTACATCTTACCCCATGAATTTGAGAGCCAATAAGAAAAGATGTCAGTACCTTTTTAACTAGTAACAGCAAATAAACCGACGTGGCCTGGGCATGTTCCTAACCGAACTCAAGATTTAGTCTTTCCTTCACACCTCTCCCCCTTCTCCCCCCTTGCCCCCCAACTTCAAGGTAATTCATATTTCAAGGTGTAAAACTTTTGGGAGAGGGAAAGGAATAGGTAGGTACATTTTAGTTGTGTGGTTAGTTGTATGCAAGCAAACAAGGGGTAAAAGCATGGTGAACAGCATGGTAAAAGTATAAATGAAGATCAAGGCCATATAGGCCATGGTACATGGGTACTGCTTATTTGAGGTATGAATCTAGTCTTCTACTCATTGGTTGTACCCTACTTATACTTTAGTTTTGGCTTCTTTTTTTTTAAAGCAAACCCATAGTGGGGCAGGAGCTTCTACAGTATCTCAAAAGCATGGAAGTTGGATGCTTGTTCTCCACAGATGGTTTGGACACACAGTGGAAGAAAAGGAGCAGTTCAGATCCCTGGCCTAATTTAAGTGGTGGATCCTGCATCTAATTTCTAACTGCACAGGGAATCTCAAAAGCCCACCACAATCTTGTGTTGTGCCTATTGCCCTTGTTGCTTCATTGCAAAAAATTTTATTTTGCAAGAATGACCTTGAAATACCTTAAACTTTTGGCCACATCCCTGTCCTGTGAAAGTGCAGCTATTAACAGAGCAGGATGCTGACTGAGAGGAACGGGCAAAGTTTGCCAGTGCCCTACAATTAGGCCGCAGTGATAGCTTGTGTTGAAAATGAGCAACAGTGGTGACAGGGATAGACAAGGGATGAACTTAACTGCAAACTTTGCATTAAGTCCTTCTTACACGGCATAAAAAGCAAAACTGCTAAGATACCATGAAGTAAACGAGGAGACGTAAAATTAAAAGAATAGTAGCTGTACACAGTTTCAATTTTGCTATATATGAGAAATAAAGTAAACAGCAAAATAATTTAATTGGAGAGAACAGCTGGCCACAACAGTCAGATGGACTTAGTTCCTTCTTGACTGAAAGAGGAAGAAGGAAGGTCTGGCATTGGGAAGGGGCTGCCCAGGGAAGTGGTGGACTCACTGACCCTTGAGGTGTTCAAGAAACAACTGGACATGGCCTCAGTGCTCTGGTCTAGTTGACAAGGTGATATTTGGTCAAATGTTGGATTCAATGACCTTGGAGGTCTTTTCCCACCTTAATGATTCCATGATTCTTAATGAATGAGATATCTTCAGTAATTTGAATGCGGCCTTTCGCATCTAAAGGATGGAAGAGACAGTGGCTTCAGACTGCTTTCTGTGTGCCCTCATAGATGAATCAGTCAGTATTACATGTTTAGTATCTCCAGTCTGATGGCTGCTGTAACCCCTCACTCCCTTTTTAACTTTTTGGGTGTTGGTGTTTCCCTCACCCCCCTTACTATTAAAATTCTTGGAGTTTCACCAGAAGCCTAGGTGCTAGAAACATCACCTGATGCTCAGAACAGAGAGCATTTGACATTTTCTCCATTTAAATGTGGTATCTGAACTGGCTGGAATAAGCTTTCTAACACAATTTGAAGCATTAGAAAGCAATTCTTTATCCGTGCAGGACACACAGAGAATATCTCCTTATTTTGTGTGTGTGATGAGACTTTATAACAAGGTATTTATCCACCATAATCACACATATTCATTAAAAAGTGCTTCTTACCCAATACATAAACATCACTTTTCTAGAACTAATTTGAATGCATTTGCCTCCTACTGGAAGTTCTTCTGTGGTCCTGGAGAGTCATAAAAAGGAGTCTCTGGTGGTTGTATTCACTGAATGCCTCAATATTAAAGGTGACCTTTCCTTGAACTTTTTTTTGGGCATGCGCTGTTGCTTCTGTGTTACAAGACTTGCAAAAAACCACCTGTAGTGGTTTTGCTTCGCATCTGAGTCACCGCACCAATTTAAAATGTGGTGGATTTGAGCTCTGGCCTAGCACCAGTGCACTCACTAGAATTATTTTCTCATTTCCTTCTGTGAGATAAGGATTAGGAGAAGCAAAGCAGGCTCAAAACTTTAAAGAACATAAAAAAAGCTTTATTAACAGAATTNCAAAACTTTAAAGAACATAAAAAAAGCTTTATTAACAGAATTAAAAGAAAAATAATAAGAATCAGAATAAACTTTTAGAACGCTTCTCCTCCCCCCAACTTCTCTTTCCTTTCCCACTGACAATGTAAAGAGACAAAACGTGGTATTTTCAGTCAGTTTACCACCTCTAAAATAATCTTTCTTCAGTTCACTTTAGGAGAGGAGTCTCTCCTGCCATGCCATGGAGACATCTCCACAAGAAACAGTTCTCTCGTGGCTTTAATATCACAGCAAATCAGCCGCCTGGGAGCAAGATAAAAAATCTGATCGTGGTGTGAAAGTCCTTCCCATGCCTTGCAGCCTTCCCACAGCTGCTTTCGTGGGCCATGTCAACTTATGGGGTACAATTTTAAGGATGAGCAGTTCTAGTATAAAAACAAAGGTTCTCTTTATCTATCTCTGGAGTCATCTTCATCTCTGGGAACAGAGGTCTTCTTCTTCCATCCCTGGGGCAAAGGTTTCTGATCTCTCTCATCTCTCTCTGTTCTAGCTTCTCATTAGATCACAGCTACTTCAACATCTGCTTGCTTCAGCACAGGTGCCTTTGCTCATGGCTATGGTTAGAATGCTCCATGCCCCTATTCATTTTCATGAATTACAGGGAACAGTCTGATGGATCAATCATATCTTTACCATGGCCTTACAAGAGAATTTCAGCTCAAGGCTAGAGCATCTCCTTATTCTCCTCCCATCTGGGCTCAACTCCTCCTTCTTCACTGACCTTGGTGTCCCCATGTTGTTTTCCTCGTGTGTCTTCACCTTTTTCTCTGACTTGGGGAAGAATCAGTGTCTGTTGGTTTCATCTGTGCACTGAAAGAGTTATTCTTGCCCGGGCCCTGTGGATGGTCATGTGATCTCAGCCCGGTCGGTGGCCGCGGAGCTGTTCGCGGTGGAGGATTTCAGGCCTGCGCTAGGGGGGCTGCGCCAGGATCTCAGGGGCGGCGGCGGCAACTCTGGCTGCATGGCTGTTTTCTGGCCCCTGCTGCTGGAGTGGGGCCAATAGCCTCCCTCTTCCTGCCTGGCGGCTGCGGGCAAACTTAGCAGAATCTCAGCCGAGCTGCGCCGTGCGCCAACCTGGCCAGGCCACACTGGTGAAGGGAGGGAAGGAGGGGGGCCTGGCCTGGCCCGGCCAGCGCCGTGGTGGAGCGGGCCTGGGCTGGCTCCACAGGGCCGTGGCGGAGCAGAGCCCAGCCCAGCCTTGCTGGGCCAGAGGGTCCCCAGGTACCTGTGGAGAAGCCAGAAACAAGAGAGACCTCTTCACACTTTCCTTGTCCTTAAATATGCTATTCACAGATGCGGTTCAGCTTTCTTAAGTGGCTTAACAGAGTATAAATATCCAAAACTAGTCAGCTGATTGGTTCTGTCAGATCTGAAGGAAGATGTCAAGTTCCTTCCAGGGAAAAATTACTTTGAAGGAAGCTGGTTTCTTCCTTACAGTGAAAAAATCACTTTAAAAGCTAGTGGATTTTCCCTTAAAGCTGTGAAACCATGACACCAGCATAGTCCTTTTTATCAGTTTCTCCACTGGTTCCAGCCATGTTGATCATCCTGTGTTCATACCTTTACATCCTTTTATCTTTTTTGTGATTTAGTCTTTAAGTTCTATTCAGCAACTTGAAGAGAACTGAAAATTTCTGTTCTCTATGTTATTTATCAAGTGCTGTGCCTCATGCTCTATGTAGTGAGCAATGCAAAGCATCCATGCACACCGTGCTTACTGGAGAGAGAGCTTCCCATTGTTCCTGGGCTCTGGCTGCACAGATGCTCACTGCCATCTGTGCTGACTCCCTGATTTCAGCTGCAGGGCAATGCCACAGTGTTTCTAACTTGGATGATGATGCCTTGTGCCTAGCACACTGAGCTCCCTGGTGCTTGTCCCTGGCAATTCGCCTGTGCAAAATAAAGATAAGTGTTTAGAGATAAAACAGCGCTGTCCAGAAGGGACAGTGTTGTAGACAGACTGCACAGAGGGGGAGAGATCAGTGCTTGATTCCCTTTTAGATTGTCTCCTGCGATGTGCTACATAGCCTTTCCTCTGGCCCTTTAAATCTTTGGCTGCAAAGTACTGTCTGTTGGGATTATCCTTCTGTAAGGTCATTTCTTCTGTACAGCCTTTTTTGAATTGGCAGAAGACATGGTAAAAATGTCTTAGTGCCTTTTGACAATGACTGGGAAGGGGAAATTATTTTCTGTCAGTATTACAGTGTATGTCAAGTAACAACCACAAAGAACTTGCTGACAATTCATCACTTGGACGATTTGTGTTGGGTTTTTTCTCGGTGTGAACTGGGAGGAAGAAGCAAATAAAATTCCTATCCAGAGAAGAAGACCAGAACAGCAATTACCCGAATTATA
Organism: Cnemophilus loriae; assembly: GCA_013397755.1. NCBI lineage: Eukaryota > Metazoa > Chordata > Aves > Passeriformes > Corvidae > Cnemophilus > Cnemophilus loriae. The sequence continues at coordinate 28,944 of VZTF01007555.1, read as the reverse complement.
ATTGGTCTAACATGGTACAAGGGATCTGTATTTCCTTTGACCTTCCTACCAATGAGGCTCTAGTAGCTGTTGGTTGTCATTCTTCTGGTACAAATTACAGCCTTCTAGAACTAGATTGATGCAAAAGAGATTGTATTAAATCTGTTTTAATTATCTAGTTGATATTGTACTGTTTCCTTACATAGCTTATTAGCCAAAGCTGTTGGATGCTACAGCATGACTTGACTTTTGGAGGTCAGGCAAGTGACTCTTGCTTATGGAAACAATAAATTGATTTACCATCATGTCCAACTGTGTTCAGAATTTTGTTGGGTGAGCTGTTCCCTTAGTAATCTCTGTCTCCTGAAAGGAAATTGGTAAACACTCTAATTTGAAAGACATGTGGTAAAATATCTGTGCTCAGCTTATGGGAAGAACAAAGACGAATATATACTTTGCAATATATTTCACTGCAGTATTGGGACTTGACTAAGGACAGGAAGGCTAAAAATGCAACAGCAAAAAAATGGGAAGAAAATTAAGACAGAATGATCTGGGGTTACATATTTATGAACTAGATAGTTATTATTAGTTTAATTTAAATGATTTTTTACCACTTGAGAGAGTTTCCTATATGTTCTTGTCTTGCAACCAGATGATGCTTCCTTCCCACTCATGCAAGTTTTTTTTTCCTCCTCCAAAGCCACAGTGCCAGTGACTTTGCATTCAGGAAATACCAGCTGAGCCTTTTTTAGCCCGGTGTATACAGCTGAATTCAGTGCTCTTAATTTTTTTTCAGGTTTGTTTTACAAGGTTTATAGACATTGAAATGTTACGGCATATTTAAACACTGAGTTCAATTGTCTTTATCTTTTTATTTAATAAATACACAGTGTAAATTTTACTTTGTCAGGTTGAGGTATGTGAATGCATGTGTGTGAGAGGAAATTCAATAAGCTTCAGTGCTGAGAGCAGCAGATTATTTTTTGCTCTTCTCAAAGCAAGTAGCTGTGATTACAGTTCATCCATGCACACCAAAAAAACCCAGAGTACAGGCCCTTAATCTGTGTTAGGCTCTGGATTTCCAGATTGCTGCTTTGACATCTAACATGGACAGAATTGTGTGGTGTTTTAAAATTTGTATCTTGGATTTTTGTGTGACATTTCCAGCCACAGAGATGGTGTCTGTGTGGTGTTGGTTGCTAGCAGCTCACTTTACATTCACTGAGTGGATCTTGCACAGAATCAGTTTTATGGAAGACAAAACAAATATGTCTCAAAATGCTATAGCAAAATCTAGTGTATTGAAATCATCCCAGACCAAATACAATTTGATGCATATGAATTGACAAAAAGAATCTTCAATTAATGTACAAATTTTGATTCTGGAATAGATAGTAATGACAGGAAACAAACTGCACTTTTGAGAAATAAAATACTATTATAATTTTAGGATTCTAGATGGTGATTTTTAAATCTTGAAATATAAGGTGTGGTACAAATGTTATTACTTCTTTATTTTTTATTGACACTATAGGGTTTTATACGGAATGTAGTTAGAAAATGGAGATCTGGTTGAATTCTAGGGCTTACCTAGAAGTTCAGGACCTTTTATTCCCATTCCTGGAAATGCATGCATTAGCTTCCTAATTCAGTTATGGAGATTGCTTCCTTGTGTATTACCTTAACAGCTGATTGACACTTGTTTTCACTGGCCCTTTGTATCATGAGTTGCGTGTAGTCTATTTTATTTGATTACCCTGGAGGCCAAGATCTGCTTGACTTTACTCTCATCTGGCTTTGTTTAGTATAAAGCAAAACTGAGCTCAGTCCAGCGAGATGCCAGGGAAGGCCATTCAATTTTGGCCATCCCCTGCCAGTGAAGGCTGTTTAATTTTGTGTAATGCTGAGGTTTTGTGTAACCTTGAGGCCACTAGCTTCATGCCGAAAGGAACACGGGCAGTCTCAGTGGTGTGACAGAACCTGTTTTCAGAGCTTGTCACACCAGTATTGGGAAAGGACTTCAGCAGCTTTACAGGACTCCCACTATTTCTATGTTCCGTAGCCACTCTGAAAGAAGAGGGGTAAACCTGCCACAAGGGGTGCCAGCTCTCCCCATCTGGCAGTGGAGAAAGGCGATTCCCCTGCAGTGCTTAGTGGCAATTTGGAGGCAACAGTCTCTCCTTCAATCATGTGGTGATGATGAAATGGTAGAGGGGAGACCCAGGCAGTGCCTGCACTCAACAGAAACAGGGAAAGAATCACAGAATCAGAATCACAGACTGTTGTGTGTTGGAAGGGACCTTAAAGATCATCTTATCCCTCCCCCTGCCATGGGCAGGGACACCTTCCACTAGACCAGGTTGCTCCAAGTCCCATCCAGTCTGGCCTTGTACACTTCCAGGAGTGGGGCAGCCACAGCTTCTCTGGGTAATCTGTGCCAGGGCCTCAAGACCCTCACAGAGAAGAAATTCTTCCTAATATCTAATCTAAACCTACTCTCTGTCAGGTTGAAGCCGTTCGCCCTTGCCCTGTCACTCCAGTTCCTGATGCAGAGTACCTCTCCAGCTTCCTCATAGGCCTTCAGATACTGGAAGATGCTGTGAGGTCTCCACACAACCTTCTCTTCTCCAGACAAAATGCAGCAGTCCACAGCTCTTGCTCAGTATTCTCTCTTTCTGTGCTACCTGGTTGTTGCTCAAACCCTATCTCCTAGTCCCTTCAGACTTATTTCTCCAGAGTTCTTTTTTTTTTTTTTGCTTTGAGTTCCATAGACCACTTCACCTCCAGATTAAATCCATGAGAGAAAAAAAAAAATAATATAGTTGATACTCGCCATCACCCTGCCTGTTTAGCCCACAGGCTATTTAGGTTATAAATGTGCTCTGCCAAGTACTTTGCACAGCAAGGATCTGTCCCGGAGTGCTTGTTAGGCACTGCTATCCTAATGTTTATTGAAAACTTTATGCCAGTTGAGGATGTAGTTATTAGCACTGATTGGTGTAACTGGGTTTACTTCACTTGACACAATGTTTAAGAATCACTTTATTTGTAACAACACTTTATGCAACATCTTTGTACAACCTCTCACATCTGCCTGAGGCATTTGCAATGTCATCAAAAAGCCACCTCTAACTTTTGATCACCCTAATGATGAACCATGAGTTCCAGTGAAGAAATTTGGTTTTCTTAAACAGGTTTCAGAATAATGCTACCTTTCATGATACTCACTATTTTTAAAAATTACTTTGCAACTACAAATATTCCTAGAACAGCAGTATGTGAACGGAGATTAATGTTTTGCATAGTGGGACAAGTCATTTCAAGTCTGCCCATGTCTTGCCAAGAAAAAACAAAGCTAAATGAAATGGATAGTATGGAAATGACAGCACTCTCTTTGCTTGCTAAATGCTCTTTCCTAGCCCTGAATGCCCTCTCCCACAAGCTATGGAGTCCTTAGCAAGTCACATTTCATCTTAAGCATGGAAAAAGAGATTCAGAGACATGGAGGCTGGTCCTTTTAAAGCATTAATTATAGACAAAGTGTTAGCGTAAATGAATGGGACAAACCCAGTATTTCACAAGGACCTGTGAAGAATAGATATACTTCACGTTTAAATAATTACAGACCCTTTCCTGTTCATAGTTACTTAATTACTTGAAAGATGGGTGGATTCCGTACAGGGGGCTCTGTCTAAATGTAATTGATGATGGGTTACTTAAATAGGCTTTAGGTCTGTTCTTCAACTTTCAGTGCTTTTCTCAAGGTGACTGGTGGTAATTTACAGGGGTATCAGCAATTCCTTGGAAGGTGGAAGCACCATTGATTTTGACCTAAGTTTTCAAGTAGGGAATTGCCAATCACATCTCTGAAGGTTTCAGGTTCTATGGGTGAAAGCACATGCAGCACTGGCCCTTCACTTTGAAATGGCAAGATAGCCAATGTATCAATGCTCTCCTTTTGGTAAAGTTCCTGGGCAGAAGCTGCTGTAGCACTACTTCTAGAAGTGGGGATATTTAGACTTCTCAGATATAATGATTTTCCCAAGTAGAAGACTTACTGTACATATATTATTTAGCAGCAGACACTATAGATACCAATAGATGATCTTGGCAAGGATGGATCGAATGTGAAGTCACACAAGGAAAAATATCAAAGCCTACAAGGCAGATCTTGAATGAAAAGCTAATTGAAATTCACCATTGATTAGCTGTATAGGCTTAGGGATTTTAGTGCCAAGTGGAAGGTTTATTTGCACAAGTTTGGAGACTTGATTTCTATTTTGGCCTTTATTCCTGGGTGCTGAGGAACTTATCTAATTTACAGTTTCTAAAGACACTGTATAAGGGGCTCTAAAACTACCCCTAATTGCAGTAAGCAGATTTGCAAAATCCTTTCTCTTCTGTGCAAAGATGTTTATCACATGTACTATTCAACTACTTTGTAGTATACTAACTACAAAGCTAGTTGTTATCTGCTATCACTAGCAATTCCAGCTATCTTTATTGGAAACTCCAGGTATCATTATTGCTGGAATCAACCTTAGAAAAAAAAATTGCTATTATACAGAAACATGCAGGCATACATACAGGATAAGGAATATTAATGACACACAGATGAGCCTTCCTTTAAGCCAAAAAGCTTTTTATAAGTTACTTGATCATAACTGTATTGAATTGGAGATTTTTGTTAGGATGAGCTAGAAAATAGTACTTGGCCTGCACTCTCTGGAAGACCCTCTAGTAAGATAACCTAACTCATTGCTGCCTCTGCTATGCTGCTTTATTTCTGCATGTTTCTTGGATTGTGCTTTCTTGGGCTCCTGGTTCCTTTCTCTTCTGCATTTGTGAAGATCCCAGCAGAAAAAAGCTGAAGGCTTGAGTTCCTCCAATGCATATAGAGAAATAAAAGGCTATAGCCCAGAGATTGAGTAATACCATCTACAGAATATGTAGAATTTCCCTTGTAGTTTTGGGACTTTCTGAAGAAAGTTTCTGCGTAACTACAGAGATTTTCAAAGAATTTCTAAGCACTATGCACCTTTCTTTTAATTCTTCCAGCTTTATTTCCAATGGCTTTTGGCTTTTTTATGTGCCGTGGTTGCTCATAGTAATAACTGCTAAGACAAAAGGCAGCATAAAGTTTCTGAAAGTATAACGGATGCTTGTAATACCATTGCCCTCTCTACAGGGACTTCTGTAAACTGATTCCTTGCTACACTCAGCATGTTAACATCCAGGAGCAGAATGTTGTTTGTGGAATTTATAATGGAACCAGGGATTCCAAAAATTGATCCACAGGGTCTTATAACTACAGGAGCTACAAACTATACGTTATCCATCTGCCTTGACTTTGCTGGTTTCCTAACACAACTCTGTTTGCATTTACAGCCTATTTGGAATAATTTTCACTTGGTACATCCTTACAAAGAGACTGGGGAGAAGAATGATTATCTGCCAAGCACTGATGTGTTTGGGAATATTCAGCTTTTGTGTGTTATTTAAATGAATTACTTCTTTTGTCACCACCTATGCATCATCACTTTGGCAGCCTCTGTGTGCTGGAAGGTGTGCAGTGCAATGAGATGCACAAATGAACAAGAGGCAGGCGGCAGGGCATACATGATGAACGAGAAAAATAAGTCATTAGGAAAGCCTGCAGTAAAACCAGAAGGGGCAAAAAAAATCTCTCTCATGTGGCTGAGGTGTGGGAATGGGGTTGGTTTCATTTTCTTCTGTCTTGGCAGATGTCTGGGACTGCTTACAAAGGCTTAGAGGGAAAAATGTGCATGAAAAATGCAAAAGTTCATGAAAAAGCATAAACTCCTCATTTCCAGTGCTCAGTTCTTTTATGACATTATTTTATCTTCTCTGACTCCTTGCTGTTTTCCACTGATTTCTCAATCCTTCCTATGAATAAAATGTCCCAACCCCATACTCATACTCCTCCTCTGTGCCAGGCTCTGTAGCTGCGATCATTTTGCTGTTCCAAAAGCTCGTTCTTCTCCATGAACTCTTTGGTTATAAAAGATGATTTGCAGTCATAGAATCGCTATCCCTATATTCCTGCCATCTCTGTACCCCACCTGCAGACATCAATGAGAACTTGCCATCAGCAGGCTTCCTTCCAGAACATTGGCTCCAACACCCAGCTCTGCTCTAAGTCCCAACATTTTCTTTGCCTATGGCCTCTACCTGTTTGAGAAGGTGCATAACAAATATATTTTCTTCAGCAACTGAACAGCATTTTTTTATCTTCCTGATCAAAAATATTATTTCAGTAAAAAAAAGCCCCTCAAACCTATTCTCTTGCATTTGGGTTTTACTTATTCTTTTTTTTCCAGAGTGGTATCCTCAGATCATGATTAAATAGATGAAATGAAATGATTTTCCAATTAATTTTTTGTTAAAAATGATCGTATTGAAAAGTAGGATATGCCCGTAATAGTGTGCAACTCAGAATTAATATTTTCAAGAATAACGCAAAATGCTAGTTTGCTAAATTGAAAAATTTAAATTGAGAAATGATTGGAAAATTTAAATGTTATAAACTTTTGCTGTCCTGTAACTTTGCAGAATTCCAACACCAGTGCATATCTGTGCAACACTTTTTTTTTCTTTCTTTTTTTCTCTTTTAGTTTTTTTTTTGGCTTGCCTAGCTTAAATCTGCATATTCTCCGTTTGCTACATGTGACTCCCAGTAGGGTTCTTGAATATATACAATACATAAATCATCAAATCATAGCATCACAAAATGGTTTGAATTGGAAGGGTCCTTAAAGACCACCCAGTCCCACCCCCTGCCTGTGCTTGAACACTTTCAGGGATGGGATGGCCGCAGCTTCTCTGGACAACCTGTGTCAGGGCCTCACCACCCTCACAGGGAAGAATTTCTTCCTAATAGCTAAGCTAAACTTACTCTAATTTTTTTTTTTTTAAAATGTCTTTTACCTTAAGAACTTTCATGGAAATCCTGGTCTTTGATGAAAATGGCAGTATATGGACAGAACACCTTATTCCTATTTCTATCAGCATCCCCTTTTATAGGTAGCTGTCTTGCAATCAGTATATCAATACAGGTAAAGCAGTTCAATTTTTTAGTGTTAGAAAGATGTTACGTGTCATTTTCTTGGAATAAATGATATATATATAAAGCATCAAACCACATAAGCTTTTGAAGCTGGGGCATGTACTGTGTACTTGCTCCTGTTAATATAAAGAGCAGTAGTGGTGCCACCATCTTCTATGTTCACTTGTTAATTGGCTGCTTATCTCATCCTCATGAGAAGTCCTAACTCCATTCATTGTGAGTTCTTTAACCACTCTGGATACATTAAATCAACCTGCAAGTACCTGGACTTCCTCTGCTGTACCTCTTCATCCTACAAAACCACAGTATCCAGCATACCTTTTTTTTGGTTCTTTTTTTCTTTCCTGATGGATTTCAGATATTGTCTATACTAGTTTAGCTTATCAGGCACACTCTAAGGTTCCCCATTATCTCAGTTGCACAGTTACAAGATCACTAGACTGTCTCACATTGCTTTAAACAACTCAAGTTATTTAGCTTTGAGCACATATATTCCACTGGTTTAGGAATGCTTCTTGTCTTCTGAATCCTCTCTTTTTTTCTTTTTTCTTTTTCTTTTTTTTTTTTTAATAAAAAAATGAATATGTTTTAGGGCACTAAAGGTGGGATCCATATTTGAGAACCTGTATGACAGCATCACTAGTTTTGTGAATACTGCTTTATTTTTCACACATACCAGAAAAACAGAATTGCTATGCTACCTCAATTATTCCCACATCTAAAATCTTCTCCAAATTATATTTGCAGAAAGATGTTCCATGGCCAAAACATGTGATAGGATAAAGGCATAATACAAATGTAGCACAAATCTATTTGGCAAGATAGATTACTATCCCCTTCAGGGTTATAAAGTCTCTTTTTAGGGATTGGTCTTGTGCTTAGCATGCCAAGTGTTTATGAAATTTGTCTTCCACAGACATAGTCTGATTGTCCTCTTTGTGGGATGCTGGAAACTCGTATAGAGCAGACGAGTGTGTTGGTAAGCCCATGTGTCTGAGCTTCAGCCTTTTGTATGATATCTGTTACTCAGACATGCTACTTAGAGATTTGGGCAATTGACCTTTTAGAAATTTCTGACAACCTGTTTACATTTTCTCAACAACAACCTCTCAGATCCGTTTCTAAATGATGGTTTTGACCTCTGCAATTAACGGTAACACTAAAGTATTCACCTTTCTGTGCTTCAAAGTGTTCCTTTTCAAGGTAAGACTGAGTAGGTAGGGAAACTAATACCATGTGTGTAAGCACATTCAGCAAAAAATGCTAATAATCCCACACTGCTGGACAACGATTTGTCTTTTTGGTTTGTCTTTGGTGAGGCCCTGGAGAATCTGCACAAATCCAGACACAGGTAGGCACAAAAATGGTGATGAATGGCTCTCTTGGCTTGAACACTAAGCAGCAGCCCCAGTTTGAGTCATGAACCAAAGGTATTAAAATGATAGTTATGCAACAGTAAGAGATGCCTTCTCAGGGTGCTTCATCAGCACTGACAATTACCTGTGTTAATGATGCGTTTGCAGAGGAGCTTGCTGGACTTACTGGATCCAGCTCGGGCCACCCCCAGCACCACCGGTATCAGCTGGACTCTTCCCACCTCAATGAAGGCAGAGTTTTTTGCACTGTGATTTATCAACACGTGCTGCTTGGATGAAATACAATTGTATTTGTACACTGGCTTTTGAAAATATTTTCACTCTTGAAAAAAGTCTGATTGACATAGAATATGAGCCATTGAATTATAACACACTACGTTTTGCTAAGAACCATCTAAATATGCAAATTTATAGCAGGGGAAGCAATATTCTTACTCCTGTTTAGGATGGGTTTGATAGAAATAATTCTCTTGACACTTGTTACAGAGAAGAATTAATAATTTTGCTTTGTCTATAGAAAGGCAAAAGCCAGCAATCATGTCACAAAGTAGATTACATAAACTGGTTGACTTTCAATGCCTCTTTCCCCATAACATCTTAGGAAGAGGAAAAGATTTCTAGTGACACACCATAGTTTAATTGACACAGACCACGTATTAGGCAAGGTCCCTGACCATTCAATTACCACATAAATAAGAAGGTGCATATATCCCCTCATATCAGCATCTTGCTTTTTTGTTGTTGACAAAAATATGTTAACGGCTATGAGCAGCATTTGAATAATGACTTAATGCTTCTGTGAATTTCACATGGTGGAATAAGCCCTTTCTTTAAAAGTTTGCAGTTTCCCCGGAGTTCACCAACTACCTCTACTCAAGGGGAAAAAAAGGTAAATAGGAGACTTTAAACCTCAGCACCTGATGGGGTGCTGCTGCAGTTTACAAAACTGTTTAGGGAGGTGAAACATTCAAGTCCTCTGCTGTCTTTTGTTCAGAAGACTGTCATTGATGGGAGAGAGGAAGAGGCCTAGTGGTGTGTGATTTAGTGTAGATCAGGCTTATTTTTCCTACCTCTCCAGGTGGAGGTGATACAGGTGGAGGGATTGGCAGGTACACACTTCAGGTGTACAAGATCACTGAGGAAAGAAGCACCCCTACCTCCTTTTGACATGGCCATAAAAGAGGCAACAGAGCTGAGTGAAAATGAATTCTCTGCAGGGTACTAATGTTAATTGTTCAAGCTGGAAATTAGTTACGGGATTCAGTGCTAGCTGTCATGCCTCCTTCATTCTCCACTGCAGGCCATTTTGTTGTCTCACATCGTCTTTCAGTGGTAGGAGGATGGAAAACCCATTTGCTAGATAGTCAGTGAATTCCAGAATATCCTGCTGCCCTATTTTGCATTGCTGTCCCAAACTTTGCACACCAGACATCAAAATGGCTTTGAACCAGCCAAAAAATCAGTAACACTCTAGTCAAAATGACAAAAATAGTGGGCAACAGCATTAAACCAATCATGAGAGGTCTCTGATAGTGTATGACGATGTGGTTCAATAGCCAGCCCACGTGCTCCTACATTCTTAAGGGAAGCTCCCAGTTCAAACAGGCATTGCAGTTCAAATCGCTTTCCTATTTTAGGATGAAATACAAAGGCAATACCATGCTCCCCACACATCATTTCTGAAATAATTTAGACTTGAACACTGACTACTTAACAGGAGTTTTGAGCATGACAGGGAAGGTGAGAAAGCTGTTTGCGGCTGGAGCATGTCTCAGTGCAGCATCCCAGTCTGTATTTCTGTACTGAGGTGCACAGAAGGGCTCTGCCAGTGGTGCTTATGAGAGAGAGCTTGCTGTTAAAACTGCAGACAGTTCTGAATCAGCTGTTAAAAAATCAACTTCCACTAGGTGGAAGGCTCTTCGTTCTGTTTGCTCCTCATCTCTTCCTCCACCTCACTGAGTCTGGGACCTGAAAGCCACTGTGCTTTGATTGCACCCCCATGTCACTTGGAAAAGCACTTACATTGCATCAACAATTCACTCTGCAAGGACCATCTTCTCTGTCTGATTTTCTCAAGTTGTACTTAGCACATCTGTCTGAAAAATCCAAACCGTTATTAGCACCAAATGATATATATGTTGAATCCGAAACAAGAAAAGTATCAGGCTTTTCACAATGATGATTTGTTTCTCCTGAGTGAATTCCTCAAAGTATCTATGTCTGTCTATCCCTTTCACTGTAGAATAAGAATCCATTACCATTTGTCTTGCTAGAGAGGAAAATAATCTATGTTATATATACAACTGGAATGGTGCTGATAAAGGAATGTGTAAATAGATATGCTTGTATTTGCTGCCATCAGCCTTTGTCCAATAAAAGGTGCAATACTGCAGTAGTTGTGCTGTAACAAAAGGACCTGTTTCATTAGAGTGGAAGAGTTTTCCTATTAGTGGAATAAGATTTTGCTTAACCATCTTTATCAAACTGAAAAAAAATTAAGTCAAGCAAGATACACTGATATAGAAATAAAAAAACACATTAAGAAAATCCAGTTTGAATTCTCTTCATATACATTCTGGGACACTGGTGTAAACTTGCATTCCTAATTAAATATATCATTTTGAAAAGCAAACGACAGTATTCCATAATACAGGACAGAGAAGTTTCAGCATAACAGATAGAAGTCAACAGAAGCCATATGGAAAATGAATGGGGTTGTCTCACTTTTTTGCCTATTATCATCTTGTTCAAGTTCCATATGGTGATTGAGCTCTATTTACATGACTTTGATGTGCAGACAACTATGTTATTGGAGCTGTTAACCAATTAATAAAAATCTACTGCCATATGTGCTGATTCTACTGTTCACTGTTGTATTTGCATTGGAATCTGATTTGGGAATTTTTGTTCTCGGTTCTGTTCTGATAATACTAATGTCCTTTCTCTCTTGGGGTGATTTTATGATGATACTGTATTCCCTAATTGTCTGCTTTAGGCCCAGAAACGGCTGCTGTAGCTTTAAGATGGACCCGGCGGGTGGTGCGGGGAGCCTTGGACTCCTGCGCGGTTTGGTTCAAATGCTCTCTCTCCGAGTGCTTGGGCTGCAGCACGGATCGAGACTGCATTCATTGTTCCTTTTGCTGGATTAGTTTCTGCTACATTGAAGTAAGAAGTTAGTTTTCTTTTACCCCTTCCCCTAGCCTGGACGCTGTACCAGGAATCCCCTTGGCAGTTTTTTTTTCCCCCCCTTCGAACTGTTTCGGCTTTGGGTTTTTTTTTTTTCGGTTCATCTGGGGAGCCGGCGGGGGGCTGCCCCGAGCCCGAGACCTCAGCGAAGCCAAACCAACACGAGAAAGGACAATNTCATTGTTCCTTTTGCTGGATTAGTTTCTGCTACATTGAAGTAAGAAGTTAGTTTTCTTTTACCCCTTCCCCTAGCCTGGACGCTGTACCAGGAATCCCCTTGGCAGTTTTTTTTTCCCCCCCTTCGAACTGTTTCGGCTTTGGTTTTTTTTTTTTTCGGTTCATCTGGGGAGCCGGCGGGGGGCTGCCCCGAGCCCGAGACCTCAGCGAAGCCAAACCAACACGAGAAAGGACAATAAACCCACCAGTTTCGCCTGCTGCGAGAAGAGACTCACGCCAGAAACGTTCCCATCTATTCTGCGCTAGTGGCTGCGTGAACTGTTCTTCCGCTCCCTCAGACAAAGAGGGCAGCTGCCGTCTTTGTCTCCGGGCCACGTGGTCTAGTGAGGGGTGGGAGTTAAGGTTTTGATATTTCAATATCTATCATTTATTCAATCCTTTTCTGTGCCTTGCCGGCACCCTTTTGTTTTTTGTTTTTTTTTTTTTTTCTTTGTTAATAAACACTTTGGTTTTTTTTTTCACTTTCACCCACTGGTATTCATCTCTCATTGGCAAAAGGGATTACTGGAGCCCTTCTCTTTAGAGGAAACACTCATTTCGGAGCGTTTTCTGCTAAATTTATCTCCAAACCGAGACACTTTCATATAGAAACTGCATCCACAGTCATGCTTCTAAATTGTCCTTTTTGAGAGGGAGCTCTTGGTACAAACTGATGCAAAACTTTGGTAGAAATTCAGGTTGAATTCTCAGTCCATAACATGGGAACAAATTCTCATTAATGAAATCAGGTCAGAAAGCAAAGTTTAAGTCAGTGCCGTACATGTAATTCTGGTAAAGATAGGTAGAAAGAAACTAATGAAAAGTTTCTGGACAAGGGCTGATGAAAATGATGAAAAGAACTGGATTTTGAGATTGTTTGTCAGTTGTTAAAACATTCAGAAAGAGATTTAAGTTTCACACTTTGGTTGAAGACCAACTCTTTTATGGATTCCAATAAGATCTTCCTGAGGAACGGGTTTTGAAATGTCTTCCTTCTAGGAAACATGTGGCTTTTTGGACACATCTGGTATGCATCGAGAGGCTGCTGCTTTGGACCAGTATGCTTCTTTCTGAAGCCTGTGCTTGTGGAAGGTATTTCTCAGAAAAATCTGTAATCTTTCTCCATTGATCCTTACTTATCTGGGCCCTCCAGGAATTACCAGGCAGGCCTACCAAAGCAGCGAAGGTATTTGTACAGCAGTGCTTCCTGAGGGTCAATACGACATGACTCTGGCAGTTACTCTGTACCTCATAATTAGCTTGTTTGAAATGTGGATATGGGTGATTTGTCAGAGTAAACTGTTTTGCTGCTAAATTCAGTGATGCTAAGCAAACAAATGAGGATTTGGCCCATATTAGCATTAATTTCCTTTAAGAGGGAATGACTTTGAAAAGAGCCTATGGTTTCACAGGACTGCTATTAACATGGCTCACTAATGATAATTACTGTGGAATTTCTTGTCTGAGGAAATCCAGCTGTGAGTTCATAAACGTGTCAAAGCAATGGAGAGGAAAAACAAAATTCAAACAGCTTTTCAGTCCCGTAAACCTTGCTTTTGATCTACAACTTTTTTTCAGTGTTCAATTCTATTTTGTAGCAATGAAAGGCTCTGACAAGTTGCCTGAATTTGGGAAATATTACAGGAATAAGCCCAGAAATAAGGCAGTTCTTTTTTATTGATGTATATTATTTTTTACTCTAAGTGGTGAAACAGGATTTTTTTCTCCTTTTAAATGAATGTTTTTGCTTTATTATCCATACGGTCATATTGCACTTCCATTTTAGAAATTCATTGAAAGAATACTGGAAGTTCCACTGGATCTGTGTATTTATGTTGCTGATACATTATATATTGTAAATAAAAAGACACAGTGATCCATACTAAGTAATTTTGCATTAGAGGGCTCTCATTCACAACTTTAGAGAAAGTAACTTTTAACAATAGTGAATTATGTTCCTTAAGCATACCTGTTTATAAATTATAGCTTTAGAGATGCCAAATAGCATGCATTTGGTTCTGGTTCATTCGAAATGAAAAGCTAGAATATAGGCACAGTGTAGAGTCAAAAGGGGTAAACCCTCCCATATAGTACTCGCTTATTCTGAACAGAAAGAAAAGCTGCAGGACTTAGTAAGCTTAACCTGGTGAGATGTCCCAGCCTTACTTGCAAACATAACCTTGCTGTTTGCATAAGGTCAGCTGGCCTCACTGCTATCTCAGAGATACACCGTGCAAACCTACTGTACCTCGAGAGGAAGCAGAGATGATCTTTTACCAAGTAAAAACCTACAGCCTGATGCTGTCTCACTATTTTATCAGTAAAACTTACTTTAGTGACCAAAGTCTAGTCTATACTTAGCTTTAGATCCTACCTACAGGATCTGTCAGCACAGTTAAAATAACACAAGTGGTACACATCTTGCACAGACATTGTGCCAAAAGGAGATGAACAACTGAGTTGGCATGGAGGTCTTCCAGCAACAACTCTATGGTCCTTAGAGTCATCACTGCCCTGATTTGAATGTGACCAGGAGCTTCCTCTTCCAAATTTCTAGATAATCTACTTTTACAAACTGAGCTCACTGCCACAGTATGTGGTTCATATAAAGCCATCTCTAAACAAGCCGTTTACTCAGACATACAAATGGATGCAGAGGGGATGAGGTGCAAAGAGGAGAGTTTCATGTTGCCCAAAGCTTACAGAAGTACATTGGTCCAGCAAAAAATATGGACTTGCCTCCCCACCTCTCCCATTTGTGCTACTGCTCTGAGGAATTAAATGTCACTCTCACCAAGGATCTCACCATGGTCTTGTCCATCTGAAAGTAAGCAGCCTGGATGGAGTCTCATATAATTTGGGAGCTAATTAAGGAAGTGGCAAAGTCAGTGGAAAGAAATTTCTTTAAAGACCAAACTAATGCTAGAGAAACAAAGCTCTCTCTGGGTTCTGTAGGATGAATTTTAACATTTTATTCAGCCATGAAATTCACATCTACATTTTATTTTGAGGTGGCAGTTGGCTGCAACTGGAGATGAGCAAAATGGGTTTGTTTTAAATCAATAAGATTTATTCTAAGTCCATTCACTGGACATGTTCATGGAGAGGAAAGAATTCTTCATTCTTCAATTGCTCTTTTTAGGTTGCAAAATGTTAACACAATAAAAATGAAAGCATAAAGAAATGCATTTGAAATGCATTTGAAATGCAAAGCAAGGCCAAAGCATTCAGGTTGCGTATATAAAATCTCAAAGGCATGATTGTAAGGGAATCTGGGAACTAGGCAATCTGTGTAGTTTTGCAGAAGAAACCTATGAGGCAGACTTTGAAATAAAAACCACAGCATTTGGCTTTTTGGACCTGAGGGGTTAGTCTAAAATAAACCACAGGCATGCTGGGCCTTAATTTCAGGTCAGACCTAGTGGCCACAGCGGCCCAAGAAACACTGAAAAGTCTAGAGATTTTGTGTGGGACTTGTATGTGGTGAGAAAATGGACTGATCCAAGCAGCTACAGGGTCTTTATCTGACCTCATTAATACACAAAGCTTTAGAACAAACGCTGAAGGAAAACTAATTAAAGATGTGGAAATATATGAAATATATGAAAACCTAGTTAAAATGCAGCAGGACTTCCACAAAGATAGAACATACCACAGCAAGCCAGTATGATAAAGTCTGATAAATCATTCTCTCAGACAATGAAAATACAGTAGATGAAATCTATCTGAACTTCAATAAAACATTTGAGAGGTTGCCATGCGAGGAAATATTAATTAAGATGGACAGATGTGGATGAATGTAAGAAATGAAAAGTGAGGACAATAGCATGTGCTGAAAAGGGGAGTCTTGATGGAAGGAGGTTACTAATGTGGTTCCATAGGGACCGATCTCAGAACTAATCTTAGTTAAAATTTTATTAATGACCTTGGCAAAAAACATGTGTGTGCTAATGAAATTTGCTGATGACATAAACCTAAGACCTGCTGTTACAACAGAAAAGGATTGGAATACCTCATGGAAAGAGTTGGATGAGTCTGCAGAAAGAGAAATTACATGCAATTTAATAGAAGAAATGCAAAGTTGTGCACTTAGCAGAAATTCCTTTTAATTTTAGTAAGGTGGAGTGAAGACAACAGATAGAAGGAAAAAGCATTGCACAAACTAATCACTCAGTCTGCAGTGCCAGCAGTGCCAGTTCTGTCTGATGGGCACATGAAACTGTCCGGGAAGTCGTACCCTGCAGCCACAGCCCCCCTTTCTGACAGCTGTCACCAGCAGAAGCTGGAGGAGGTGAGTCTGGCAGGATTTTCCTGGAGCAGTGGAAGCATCTGACAATTTCTGACTTGGTGGTGCAGTGGTCTTGTGCCTCTAATTGTGGGGTTTTGGTTTTTTTTCCCCTACCACTAATTTATCTCAGCTTACTTTCCATTCTTTTACTGGCAGTTTCTGAGTGTGAGTTCCAGGGAGTATAAAGAAAACAGCATAATACTGGTGAAACTGGGACAGAAGAAAAACTTGCAGTCTTTTGTCGGGGTGATGATGGTGCTTTGGACCTGTCCTAACTGTGTGGAGACATGAGTAGACCTGGAGGAGGTACTGGTGTCACACACCTATGCAGAATGGTACATGGAAAAGGGTAAAAGCCACCTTTTCTTGCACAGGCTGGCAACTAACAGTGGGCAGGCAGTACCTTCTCACTCCTCAGGCTGACAGGGTAATGCCACCTAGCCCTGCAGCACCGGGTGCCCTCCTGGGATGAGTGACCCAGGGTGGGTCCCCCAGGGCTCTGTATCACTCTGCTAATCTCCCCGCTGCAGTCAGTGGCGATGCTGCAAAAATTGGCAAGTGTTTTATTTCGTCCGTGAACAATCGAGAGGCAGTCAGAGCAGATTAATTCCCCCACCCTCCTCTCGCGTTTCTCGACTGGAGCCGCTCGGAGGGCGGGCCTCGTGCCTGCCGGAGACCCGCGGCGCGGCTGAATCTCGCCGCCTTCCGTCACCGCCCCGGGAAGCGAAACTGAAAGGCCGGGCCGGGCTCTGATCCGGCACCCGACGGCCGTCGCCGCACTTCTAGTAAAAGGTAAAAGGCAAAAGCCAACGGGTTTCCTAGAGGGAGAGGGGCCGGGAGGGGCGCGGGGGCGGTGGGACCCCGGGGGCTCCTCCAGAGAGTGCTTCGGAGACGTGTATGGATAGATACATGGATCTATATAGGGATGCGTCAAACCAAGCACTTTGTGCTTCTCGATTTGGCAGCCTGCTGGGCTGCCCTTTTACCCTAACGCACCATTTTTTTGGATGTGAAATGCCCTCTCTAAAGAGGAACCAACCATTTGGGAAGTCTGAGATCCGACCCGCCTTTTGCCCCATCGGGCAGCGGCCGCACCGAGCTCACCCGGCGGTGGCACGGACAGGCTTTCCGTGGGTTCCTTCTGCAGGACACTTTCATTATTACTGTTTCCCACAATAATATGGTTCAAAGGTCGTAACAAGAAAGATTGATACTGTAGTAGATTTTATATGAGGCTGTTACTTTACACCGATGCTTACACCTCTGCTTGAGAACAGAGTTGTGGTTATTTGCTCAAGGATATGACCGCTGAACAGGATTCCGTACAGTGAGAACATGTTTGGTGGGTTCGATCGTGGGTAGGTGAATTTGCACCTATATGTAATATGCACCTAATTTGCACCTAATATGTAGATATTCCCACTGACTTCATAGGACGGCTCCATGGGACGAAAAGTTTCTACATATTACTCCTCTTGCAGAATTTGAGCTTGTATTATTACACTCTCAAGAAACAGAAAATGGAGTGACAATTGCAGTAAGCATTACATGGTTGTCTGGATGTGGTACAAGTTGTGCATCTTGAGATTGAACACTCTAAGCCATAATATAGCTCTTGAAGAATATCTCTAGCAATGTATTGATGTACTGTGCTTTCAGGGTTCTATTTCCTCCTCTTTGTTACCAGTCCCTTGAAAATGATTTCTCTTCACCCCCATTATGATAGATACTTACATGTAGCTAGTTCACTTTTCAGCACTCCATCTATATGTGTTGCATCATATATTTGGCATGTAGTTAAAATCCATATTGTTGTGTGCATGCATAAGGAGCTGAATTTATGTTGTATATGGAACCTTTCCAGATGTCTGAGCATGTTGTTTGTCACAAGTTGATGTTGTTTTGTCACAAGTTTTCCAGACAAAAGGTGACACAAAGTTTAGTTAAGGCTGATTTAACTCCTGGGGGAGCTGTGGTAGGCTGCGAGTACGTACTGAAACCTGTTCCTCTTGTTTGCTGCTGTTAGCATTCCTGCAGTTCCAGCCATCCAGCCCCTCCTTCCCAGGACACCCTGGTAGAAGTCCACCAACAGACTGAAACCATTCAGGGCAGACAAAAGAGATCATGCCTCTCTTCCCACAATGTCACAGCACGGAAGCAGCCCATTCCCGGTTGGATGCCTTTTCCTTTCCCACAGGGGTAGCCAAAGGAACGGCCAGGATTCCCATCCTTGCTGCAGTATTTTGTATTGATGTCTTTGCTGGGGATTTGGCTTTCGTTTTCTTTTTAACACCGGTGAGCTGTTGGCCTCCTACTCACTCTCTGAGCTCAGTGATGGCTCAGCTTCTCATCAGGACTTGAGTAAGTCCAGCCTGGCTGGCTGGGCACAGGAGTAAAGCTCCTCATGGAGCAGGGGTCAAGGTCATTGAAGGGAGGAGCTTTATTTCAGACACCAAAGCCTCTCCCAAGGAGGTGTGACCTCTGATTTTGGGAGGTGTTTTGGCATCTAAGTGTGATATTTGCCACTGAGGTGTTATAGACCTTGAGAATGCTGTCTAAAGGAGCATGCTATTTTAGCCTCAAATCAAGGAGTTTACTAAGAGTTCTGTGAGTAGATCTGAGTCGCTCACTGATGTTTCTGTAACCAAATAAATTACCTTTTAAAGTTGCTTTGACACAGATAATTTATTCCAACACCTTCAGACAAAAATATGCGGTAATGGTGGAACTTTAATAAGTGAAATGAACCGGAGTTCCCCGTGTGATTTTTTTCAATGTTAGAGCAGGAACTAAAAAAGTAAATAAGCATGGGGAGGTATAAACTATATTTTTAAAGTTCTCCTGGACTGAATAAATGTTTAATAGTAGTACTGCCAGGGGAAATTTCTAAACAGTATTTTTTGTACTTCCGTATGAACTTTAAACCATTTTTTAAAAAAGAATATGCACAGAACCATGAAGTCATTGTGTGACTAAGCTGAGTGAGTATCGTTTTTCATAGGTTTTAAATTTAAGAGATTTTTTTCAGATAAATTGTTCAGGGTTAAACCAGTCTTTGGTGCAGAGGGTTTGTGCATACTATAGCTGTATTTGTGCTGTGCTGGCTGAATTGGTTTAGTTTTGAAATTCAGATACAACAGAACAATCATTGTTTAAGAGGCATTGTGTTATTGAAACTATAACTGCCATTTAAAATTGATTTTTAATTAAAATGAAAATTGTTTGTGATTGGTACTTTTGTTGTTGTTGTTGTTTAGTTGTTTGTTTTTTTTTTTAATGAGATTTGACATTATAAGTGCAGGGTTAAGGATTGTCAACTTGCAAGCAATATAAACCGTGGTACGAGATCTTCCTGTGGCTGGGGAAGTAGGATGCAGCTGTCAGATATGGAAATTTGGAATCCAGGTGGGCTGAGCTGAGCAGTGGGTCGAGCAGCCAAGGCCACTTGAGGGTGGCTCCGCAATGTTGGTTGGATTAGCTCTTGCTGCTCACCATGTTCACAGCTGTGGTTTCAGAATTCCTGTCAGCCTCCACACCAGCATAACCCATTGCCAGGCAAATGATACAGGAACTACGTGTGACCTGCCTGAGCAATACGCAGGGCTGGAGTCACAGAGGTTCACCCCCTTTTGCTTTTGAAAAAAAAAGAGAAACGACATTTGTATCTGTCAGTTTTCCTATACGTCCCTTCTTAAGGACTCAGCGGAGCTGCAGAAAAGCAGCAGCTATTTTGTATCCAGGAATGAAGAGGTCTGGGTAGGATTTATGTAATACTAACAAACAAACAAAAAAAGTGCCACGTAATTTTTCATGGAAAACCAGGCTATGTGGACAGTATCAAAATTTTAGTGACAAAGTAAATACAGAAAAAAATTTGGGCATTTGGAAAATGTAAAATCTTACTGGTTGTAGTTGATAGCTCCACCAAAAAAACCCCAAACAAACAACAAACCAAATCTTTAGAATATGTAGGTAAAAGCACTGATGGTGGGAAGCTTGTATCAGCAAGTTTCTAAAAACAAAAAGGAATGAAGGCGTGGACTAGTTGTAAAAGTAATGCCAGAAAACCTTTATTTTAGCAACACTGCTGGATATTGCTATGACAAGGCACAAATTCAGTTGTATGTATACACTGTTCAGACCTGACAGCCTAAAAACGGACAACTTGGTTGGTGCCTTTTCAAGGAGACAATTACTAAAATAGCTTTCTTTGCATCAGATGAGCCTGGCAGTTAGTATTACCAGTATAATAAAGAGCAGCTTAGTTGAACTATCAAATTTTCCCTGACCCGAACTCAAATAAGCTCTTTTGTTATAAAATGCAAGGCATTTTAAAAAGAGAATAAAAAAAGAGAGAATCTAATCATTGACTTATAGTATTTGGTTTTAGAAATAAGAACATTCTAGGAAAGGAAAACTAAGGAAGAAATTATTATTTCTTCTCTGCTTCTGCTGGAAGACTTGCTGTATTCATACTTACCAAATCTTTCATTCTTTATTGCTGAATTCACTTTATTTGATATTGATGCCATGTTCCTTGAGAGTTTTTCTCCTCCTCCACCACACTCTGCCTTTTGGAGGCATAATCTTTGACCTATGATGACAGTAATTTTCACAACATATACAGACAGTGATTGCAGATGAGGAATCAGTAGCATGAGCTGACAAACATGTAAGAAATAGCAATCCTCTAATCATGCAAATATGGGATGTGATGGATCAAACCATGCATTTGTAAGAAATTTTGAGTCCTGTGAGTGCTGCCATCTGCTAGAGCTGCAGATGCCTTTGAGAACCAAGAACTATATGTCCCGTGCCACACTCAGAACAGAATTTCAGCTGTTATTTGGTTTTTTTTCTGTAGGCTGCTGGCTACACTCAGTTTTCTTTTATTCTCAAGTCAGTCTTTTATGTCAGGCTAGTCTCCTAGCCTGAGAGTTTTTGAAGAGCAAAGCCTCTCTCTCTGTGTATATACAAGTGGTTTTGGGGAAAAGCAAATATATGTAGGTACTCCTTTAAGCTGTTTTTTCATGTTTTCGAACTATTCCAAAAGTAAGGATTATATTTCTGTTTTTATGTTCAGGGATCGTGGCACCTCCATCATTCAAGGGGAGCAAGCCAGGATCAGCTCTTTTGGGAGGGTTGCTCTGTTCATACTACTTGGATTTGTCTCTTGGCAAACTTACGGTAGTGTTCAAATCGTCTAAGAGAAGAATTTTCTTTAATGACTTGCAAAGTCTCTGGTTGGAAATTGTTGGCTGAAGTGAAAATGGATTCCAGATCATCCATATTAGGTCTGAGACCATCCCTTCTCCTGTCCCTTTTGTTCAAGCCTTGTCACTATGTCTATATCAACTGTGTTACTTGACTAGAGGGAAAAACAACCATCTCAGTGGAGATGAACAGTTCTTTTCCAGAGCATGCTCTCCTGTGCAGAAGCTGAAGTAGGTGTTGCATGGAAAAAAAACCCTCAACCTATTCTGAGCCTGTAATTAAAAATATGTCTTTGCATACATGCACAAGGACCTAAAATTCCCACTGTTGAGTCAAACTCATCTCTGGCATTCCTGAAAATTTGCATGCTAGGCTTAGGAAGTGCATTGATATTCCTGTAACAAACTCTGTGGCTTTACATTAATAAAGAAACCTTTAATAAAAACACTAAACATTGTAATTCTGTTGTGGGATAGCATATTGATACCAGTGCGGGTTATCACTGGCTGAATCCCAAAGCTGACTTTCAGTATTAGCTGTAAGGACTCCTGCACCTCAACGTGATGGAATAACAGATAGTGATTGTAGGTTGCTATTTCTGAGGCCATGCAGTGTGAGTGGATGTAACAGTTGATGTGCTGATAGGAAAAAAAAATGGTGAGACAGAACGATCTTAGGTTTCACTTCAAGCTACGTTAGTGGACACAGATTTTCTGCTTGTTATCCCCAGCTGGGATTCATTCAGCTTCTCTCATATCTCATCTCTTGTCTTCTAACCTTGTTCAAATCTCATTTCTTTCACTTAGCCTTCTTATACCCTTTCCTGAACTCCTGTCTTCCTTGCATGCTGCTTTTGAGATTTGAAAATTTCAATCCACAGATAAAGTTGTGAAGAACTAAAATGGAATCTCAGACTTGGAAATTCAGGGGATACCAATGAGACTGTGATACCAGTCCTGTCCATAGTAGAAAAAATCCTCTGCAGTGTAGCTTCATTGCCCTTCAGCAATGACTGCCTTAAGGGCTTTTTCTACAATTTGTTCAATCTGAAGATATTTTTTATGCTTCTTTTACATTAATATATTCTGGGAGTGTTTCTTTTAACTGTAAATTCTTAGCAAAGGCTATAGCTGACCTTGTGTGCTATGTAGTGATTGTATTTCACTAGTTTTGTGTAACTTTGAAATTAACCCTATAGAAGAGCTTGGGCTTCCTCTTCCATATGGGTAACACAAGCATCAGGGAATACTTGGCATGATGCTGCAGGATCATGGTGGTAAAGCTGGATATCAGAGCTTCGAGAAGGACTTAGTTGTTCTGTGACATGGGGTGACATTCCCTGATATAGTGAGACATGGTGACAGCATAGCCCACTGAAGATAACATGTAACAATTTACATCATATTCCAAGTCTCTGCAGATAGACACTTAAAACTATAACCCCAAAATTAAACTAAACCTTAAGCTCCTTACAGAATTCTCAGTGGGGATTTTACTTGCCATCCCAGGCTCACACTGAAGAGCATGGAGGCTTGGACTAGGTGCGAAAAGGGATGCACAGGAAAAGGTTTAAAGGTTATTTACAAGGAAATAGATATTTTTTCCCTGTTTTTCCTGATGTTGCCCTATCACACATGTGTCTACTAAAATTTTTCCAGAGACGCCTACCACCTAAAAAGCCGTAGAGCCACCTCTGTATGAACGTTAAAGAAAACCTATTACATATTATTAGTTAGACCACTGAATGTAAGGTCTGTAAATGCACGATAATGTGCATGCTGAGAATCCAATGTGTCGGATGCTCCATCTTGAAATATTTCTTTTTATGGTATCTTTTATCACATAGCTAAGAAGAACTAGAGAAGATTCAGAATATATATCTAATGAGCGTGTTCTTGATTTTAAGAAGGCATTGAATTATTATGAAAGAATGTATTACCTGCCATACAAGAAATAGGCAAGACTGAAGTGTTTTTGTTCACAGAGTCTACACATCTTTACAGTCTTTACTATTGTTGTTCAGTACTTAAATCTGTCACGTGAGGCAGAAGAAAAGCACAAAATTAATATGTTTGCTATATACATAATCTTTCATGTGTTTACACGTACTAAATATATAGAATAATTGAAGCAATGAGAAAAGTCAGGAGTTTCATGGGATTCTTGATCTCAGTCTTACTCTCTGTTTTGGTTGGTGTTACTAATGAAAGTCTGTAATGTCAGGTGAGCTTCCACTTTTGGAAGCTGTCCCAAACTGTGGAAGCCACTTGTTTGTGAAATCCCACCTGCAGACTGGCCTCCAGCTCTGGGGTCCCAGCACAGGAAGGACATGGAGCTGCTGGAGTGAGTCCAGAGGAGGCACCAAGTTGATCCAAGGGGTGGAGCACCTCTCCCATGAGGAAAGGCTGAGGGATTTAGGTTTGTTCAGCCTGGAGAGGAGAAGTTTCAGGATGACCTAATTGTGGTCTTCCAGTACCTGAAGGAGGCAACAAGAAAGATAGACTATTTCGAAGGGCCCGGAGTGACAGGACAAGGGGAGAATGTGTTCAACCTGACAGAGAGTAGGTTTAGATTGGATGTTGAGAAGAAGTTCTTCCCTGTGAGGGTGGTGAGGCCCTGGCACAGGTTGCCCAGAGAAGCTGTGTCTGCCCCACCCCTGGAAGTGTTCAAGTGTTCAAGTGTTGGACTNAGGGATTTAGGTTTGTTCAGCCTGGAGAGGAGAAGTTTCAGGATGACCTAATTGTGGTCTTCCAGTACCTGAAGGAGGCAACAAGAAAGATAGACTATTTCGAAGGGCCCGGAGTGACAGGACAAGGGGAGAATGTGTTCAACCTGACAGAGAGTAGGTTTAGATTGGATGTTGAGAAGAAGTTCTTCCCTGTGAGGGTGGTGAGGCCCTGGCACAGGTTGCCCAGAGAAGCTGTGTCTGCCCCACCCCTGGAAGTGTTCAAGTGTTCAAGTGTTGGACTGGGCTTGGAGCAACGTGGTCTAGTGGAAGGTGTCCCTGCCCATGGGAGGGGGTGGGACGAGATGAGCTTTAATGTCGTTTTCAACCCAAACCATTCTGGGACTCTGTGATTCTATGAAATGTAAAATTGTTTTTGAATTTTTCTTCAGCTGTAATTTCAGAGAATGTATGAGAATCTAGTGGGGGATGTGATTTGAAAAATCAAGATTCTGAGAATAGGATGTGCTGATGTGAATAGAGGCTAAAATGGAGGTGGACTGCATTATGGGAGGATTTGGGTTCAGGGTTAAAGTTGAGGCGGCTATTGTTGCTGCTGGATTATATGGCTGATATTGAAGACATGAACTGGTTTGGGCTCTCCTGAGCCCCTTGACAGCAGCAGAACAATCACTGAGTTAGCTGAAACACTCACTGACTGCCTTGTCAGCTCCGTGGACACTGTGCATTGAACTCTTGTAGTGAAGCACTTCCATGCTTTACAGCATTACATTTCCTGCACAGTAAGTTATCATAACGTAACAAACTAGCCAGCTTGCAAATATTTAATCTTAATACTTGTGAGTTAATGGAGAGGTAATTGGTTTGAGCAAACCAACAGTTAGCTGGGTCTTCAGTGCACTGGTTAAGAAACAGTCCAGTGCAAATGAAGACATAGTGGGATGACAGGTGTTGTTATCATCGTTTAACTTGATTTTGAATTGAGATTTATAGCTAAACATGTGCTATATAATCACCATATAAAATGGCTTTTGGAACTCCAGTACTTTACAGTACCCTTTTGTTTTGTGCAGCTCGGAGGTGGAAGAGATGATGGTAAGCCTGGGTATTTTGGCAAAAACTAGAAACCTTGACCTGTGTTGCATAAATGTAAGAGGAATATGAATTTATTTTAAAAGCCCTAATTTATTCCACCCAGAGGAATCCCCAGTGAATAATTATGCAATTGAAAGAACCCTTTTTATCACAATACACCAATGCTTTGTCCAGTAGCTTGTCAGAGGAATTTAATTAAAACCCACAATCTTAAAAATATACTTGTCTGCAACTGAAAGTATGTAATCCCTTGAGATGGATTAAACATCAAGTTAAACAGGAGTTAAACAGGAGTTCAGCCCAACATAATTCTGCCACATTAGTGTATACTATAGTATATTAATTTTGAGACCAAGTTCCATAGATGACTATGATGATCATTAGTGTTTATTATGATTACATTATAGTAATTTTTGTTTAGTCAATAACCAGTTATGCTGAATCCAAAAAATGGTGTAGTGTATTTATTGCAACCACTTATCCACATTCAGATAATTTTGTCCTAATGATAGAGCAAGCTTACAAGGCTTTCTGTCAATTGGTTATACATTAGGCACTTTTTGTTTACCTCATGTGCTTGTACTGTGCCAGATGAACAAGTGGATGTGATAAGAAAATATCTGCACTGTTTCAGACAACAAAATGGTATTTCCAAACCCTCTTTGCTAGTAATGGCTAGAAATAGTCCCTTTACTTTAGTGCTTTCAGAACTGGGAATGGCTGATACATGCAGGTATTTATATGCAGTAAGGAAACACTTTTTATTTCACTCTGACATGCTTAATTCTTTCCCATAAAAAGATTTTTGACTCCTTACAGCAGAAAAGGTATGTCAGGGGGTACGGGGAAGAGATTATGCTCCCGTATTTGTGGTCAGTGAAATGACAGTGTATCACGGGTTTTCCAGTAGAGGAAAACTGATGATAGAGAGTTGAGGTTTAAGGTTTCCTTACCTGCTCTGGTCCTACAACAGTGACCACAATCATTATAAAGGCAGGCAAGGTGCAAAGTACTTTGAGGTTGGACATACAGTATAACTGTAGAAAAATGTTTCATCGGGTGAGTGTCATCATGGCAACCTGCAAACTGACAGAGGGCAGAGGTAGATGGGATATGAGGAGGAAATTAGGTTAGATATCAGTGAGAAATTCTTCCCTGTGAGGGTGGTGAGGCTCTTGCAAAGAGAAGCTGTGACTGCCCCATCTCTGGAAGTGTCCAAGGCCAGATTGGATGGGACTTGGAGCAACCTGGTCTAGTGGAAGGTGTCCCTGCCCATGGCAGGGGGTGGGATGAGATGATCTTTAAGGTTCCTTCCAAACCACACCACTCTGTGATTCTATGATCCTGGAATAAACACTGAAAAGACCCAACTGCATGAACTTGGGCTTCTGAGTGTAGGACAATGTATACCATCACTGAGTAAATGCTGTTCGCCTGTTTTCCAAGTTGAAATGGAATGGATGAGCCCAGAAGAAAACTGCTTTCAGAGAAATCAGCACTGTTTGATCAGTGTTGAACTTGGTAGGATAGAGCACAGACGCTCTTGACAGGGAGACAGTCTTCCTTTCTTTCTGATTTTCAAGGCTGTGTCTCAATCCATTGAGGAATTAACCTTTGTGTGTGCTCCTTCTCTGATCATTCTATGAAAAGAGGCTCAAAATCCCCCAAACTTATGTGATATAGAAAGAATAAAGTATTTGGATTGAATATTAATTCAATCCAAATCGACATATGAATGTCAATTGACATATGAATTTAGTTTTTACCTTTTTCTCTTCCATTTTAACATAATATTTTTTTCATGTTGGCCTTAAAACCAGGTAAGTTCTTGTATTATTTCTGGGACAGAGTAGTGATACTACATAGCATAGTGTTATTTTGTATGGAGAACTGGCAGTTTTAATGATTATGAATTTTTTACTGATTTTATTAATTCTGAAAGAACAGAGGTGTCAATATAACACGTAAGAACCCAAATAGCGTTAAATTTTATGCACATGATAAATGCTAAACAGTTGTAGGAATATTTCTAATATTTTGCTTTAAATGTTAGCATGACATTTTACTGTGCTCAGTGATATGGTCATCAATTTATATAGTTCCAGTGAAGAATAGTGATTATGCTTTTAAATTTGATTGAAATATCCATACATAGTAGTATAAGCTTTTGTAAATGTCTTGGTTTGAAATACAGGTGTCTGCCAAGGAAGGCAGGAACCTCCCTTCGAATGGAGAATATGACCACCCCCCACCTCTGAATTATTATAACTTTGAAATTAAGGGGCTTTCAGGCAAAGATATGGGAAAAGGAATAACAGTTCTTTACTAGTATGTGTATGTATAACAAGGCAAACAAACAACAACAATGCCATCAATAACAAACAACAGAAAGAATAACCAGAAAACCCAATAAACAGTCTCTTCCCGCTCTTCAAGCAATTTCCCCTTCGGTGCAGTTACGGTCACAGCCGGCAGGGGCGCTGGCAGGCTCCCAGGGCAGGGCAGGTGCGATGATTCCCCCGCGGCTGCGGGGGGCGCTCTGGTGTGAGTTCAGGGACCAGGCTATTGCTAGCGACTTGACCGAGGCGGGAAGAGATGAGGAAAGGGGCTTGCTTTACAAAGTGCCCGGGGGCAGCCGATCCCGGTGCCCCAGCAGGACTCTCGGAAGCGGCCAGCTGGAACGGCAGGGATGAGCGAAATNAGCAAAATCCCGGGATGGTAGACGAGATGTATCAGAAACTCCGCAGCTGTAGCTGGAACTGCGGGACGTCCGTGCAGGCAGGGAGTGCGGGGGCTACGGTGTAGTGAAAAACCCGGAGCAGTGCCGAAGAAGCGGCGGGGGGCTGGGCAGTGGCAGCTCGGCTCTCGAACACGGCAGAGAGGGACTCCTTTGGAGGCTCGGGGATCCCGAGGTTTTCCCCTGAGGCAGCCGAGCAGAAGGTGAGGGTCCTTTCTAGTGAGGTAGGGTGTTAATAATGTCCAGTGCAACGGGCGCTCTTATGAGCAGAGCTTTGGTCACGGTAGGCAGCAGGAGACAGAACCCCGCAGTGGTGGCGAATTCTCCCCACAGCGACCGCAGCCTCTCCCTCTCCAAATGCCGAGAGTACAAGAGAGCTAGGACCTACACCCAACCCTTTTTCCCCAGCCCAATTCTCGTGGTATCTCTGCCCTTCCCAGAGAAACCCCCAGGTAAAAAGAGAGAAGTAACCAGCCGCACCTCTCCCCTGAGCTGTGGCAACTCTTTTGCCTCCCTTAAGTACCCGGTTATTGTCTCATAGCAACACATATGGGGGAAAATCCCCTCAGAGAAAGAAACAAAAACCTCAACAGTAAACTAGCATTGAACTTTTCAAAGTAATAATCTTTTAATTGTAAATATTAACTTACCAACCTGTGTGGCATCACCATTCAAATTATTTGGTTTTTTTTTTTTCAAGTTGTCAGATTATTTCAGCCGAGATAGCCCCAAAGAACCAGAGCCGTGTGTGTGCTCTCACTGTCAGTCTTAGTGTCTATTTGCTGATTTTCACCAATGTATTGCCAACAAAGAATGGCAGGTCAGTAAAGAATATGAAAATAAACTATGCCAAATAGCTGAAACCAACAGATAATGAGAAATACAGACTTGGGTTTTGGTAGACATTGTGTAGGAAATACACTGAGGAAAAATACTATTTAGGGCAGACAACCTAGGGGAAGAAAAGGAGAATGTTTGAAAACATTTTTCACGAGTACATTATGCACTCAGCTCCTGTATTACTGTGTTTATAGATTCCGTAGCAAATTTCCTGCAGTGTCGCAGGCCTTCTGATAG
>VZTF01007554.1:902215-927401 GCA_013397755.1 Cnemophilus loriae | reverse complement strand
TGTGCCACCAGGGACGCTCAGCCCGAAATGATTCGCCAGCACAGCCGCGGATCAGCGCCTGCTGAGGGCCTTTTCCCATGAATCATGCAGCTCCGCACTAAACCATCTGTGCTGACTGTGCTGCCACTGGGTCTTTTTCCAGTTCCTCCATTTCCCTCTATTGTTCGGCGCAGGCTTCCTTCCTGCTGCCTGCACGCTCCCACGAATCCCCTGCCCCCTCCCGCAGGAGCCGCGTCCCAAACCCAGCCGGGGAGAGCCGGGCTGAGCTCCCGTGCCCAGCACGGGCATGTCCCCGCTCCTCAGCCCCGCCTGCCCGGGCATGGGGTGCGTGGGTGCCATGGGGAAGTGCCCTGGGAGGCTGCAGTGTCCCTGCGAGCACGTGGGGGACGCTGTCAGCGAGGAGGAGGGACAGTCACGGCAGGGGCTGGGAGGGCTGGACACGGGGAGCAGGACAGGGGGACACGGAGAACAGGACAGGGGGACGCGGCGGCTGTCAGGCTGATGTAGGACCTGCACAAAGGGCAGGGCAGGGCATGGCAGCAATGTCCCACAGTGATGTGGGCTGGGTGTCTGTGCCCCAGGGTTAAAGGGCTGCACCCACTTGTGCCCAGCAGCTGGGGCTGAGATGGGGCAATTTCCCCCTTTCTCATGCCTGTGTCACCCTGAGGGATCTGCAGATGGCTTTGCCCTCTGCCTGCTCTGCCTGGGGATTCTCCAGTGAGGAGATGGTTCCTGAGACCTCCCCATTCCTGGGCAGGGGGCTCTGGGGCCGTGCCAGGCACCACGCTGTGGTGTGGCACTGTGGGGCAGTGCAGCCGTGCCCATGGGCAGTGGTACCTCACGGGCAGGTGGGCACCCTCCCTGCACCTACAAACCCATGCCCAGCTGGCACAGTGAGCATGGACGGTCCCGGTCCTGGCCTTCCCCACTGTCCCCAGATCTGTCCCATCCATCTCCTGCCACCGTCGCGGTTGTCCCTCACCTCTCGTGGTCCGCAGGCCCCCGGGGCCGGCTCCGGCGGAGCAGCACAGTGGCAGTGCCGTGGGGGCTCCGGGGCCACCCCGCTCTGGGCTCCAGGGTGAAGCCACGGCAGTCCCGTGCAGGAACTGCTGCGGGCTCCGCAGCACCCAGCCTGCGCCTCCCACTGCCGGTCCCTCCTCCAGGTCAACCCTCTGGTCCCCATCCATGTCCCACCCTCTGTCCTGTCCCTTCCCAGGCATGACGCTGCCCCGGCTGTGCTGTGTCCTGTCCCTCAGCCAGGCTCTGCCTTCCTTTGGGTTAAATTGGGGAAAATAGGCTAAAATATTCATGCTGATGAGGGGACTTGGCAGAGCTGGAGCTGGGGCTGGATGGGTGAAATTTTGGAAACATCAAAACCTTTGTGTTGGGGAGACGCTGGGAATGCAGCACCTCATCCCACTTCTGGTGCCCCGTGGGCAGGGGGATGTGGAGTGAGCCGAGGGGCAGGATGACAGCAGGGGCTGTGGTGAGAAGGGGACATCCAGAGGGATTCTCTCCTGCAAGGAGCATGACCTTCACCACAGACCGGCCCAGCTGCTTTGAACACCACACGTCTTGCAAGAGCCCCAGCAGAGCTGGTGGTTGGCTCGGCTCAGCTCTTACCCAACCTTGAGGGTGTCGAAGGCTGATATCTCACTCCTGATGCTGTGGCTGATAACCTCTCCCTGCCCTGGGAGGGCCCAGAGCTGAGGACACCCTTGCTCCAACTCAAGCAGGTCCTTCCCCACCCCAACAGTGCCCCCGAAAGCTGTCGTGGGGGTGGTGTGGGGAGGGCCACCCTGTACGAACCTCTGTGTGCAGTTCAGTGGGGAAAGGCAGGTTCTCCTCACCACAGGCTGCTCCTGCAAAGCAGAAGCAGAATTCAGCACGAGCCTGGCAAGGCTTTTGCCTTCCTCCCCTTTCCCCACCAGCTGCTCCAGCAGGGAGTGACAAATTCCCTGGGCTGGGGATGTCACGGGTGGCCCCGTGGACCCCCCTGTGGGTGGGGTGTGGAGACCCTCAGGGTGCACGGGGACCCTCAGGTGTGCAGGGACCCTGTGGCCCTGAAGGGCAGACCGTGCCATCCCTCCACCTCTTGGAGGAAGCTGTTTGGCACTGCTGTTCTTGGGAAGGCTGCTGAGGTCTGTGGTGTGAATGGGAGGGACAGGGCACGAATGATGCGTCACCATCTCCGTCCTGCTGCGCTGCAGGCACTGCAGCAGTGAAGCACAGTCTGGCACCCTGCAGCATCTCCACAGACAGAATCCCAGGCAGGGTCAGGCTGGAAGGAGCCACAGTCGCTCCTCTGGTCCAAACTCCCTGCTCAAACAGAGCACGGGGCAAAGGATTGTGTCCAGAAGCTTCTGGAATATCGCCAGTGAGGAGAATCCACCCCCTCTCTGCACAATCTTCTCAGGGCTGGGCACTGCCCAGGGCAGGAGTTCTGCCTCCTGTGCAGGGCAGTTCCTGGGCTCAGTCCCTGCCCGTTCCTCTGGTGCCACTGCTGGGCCCCGGAGCAGAGCCTGGGCCCTGCCCTGAGCCCTCCCTGCACCCAGGGACCCCCAGGGCTGAGGGCCCCTCTCAGCTGGGGCTCCTCTCGAGGCTGGGCAGCCCCAGCTCCCTCAGCCTGTCCTGGGCACGGAGATGCTCCAGGCCCTTGCTCAGCTCCAGGAGCTCCCTGTCCCTGCTGTGCTGAGGATCCAGAGCTGGACACAGCACTCCAGAGGTGCCCCCAGGGCTGGGCACAGGATCCCTCCCTGACCTGCTGGCAGTGCTTTTGAGACCCCTCAGAACTTGCTGCTGGGAGCAATGCCCCTCCCCGTGTGCCAGGAGGGCAGGGACGGGCTGCAGCGGGGGGAAATGGGGCATCCTCATGGTGGCAAGTCACTGTCCTGGCAGGCCTGATGTGACCAAGGACACGGTGCAGCTCCCACAGCCCACACCCTGATGGCTGCAGAAAACCTTCTCCACTGCTCCCTTCTCCCTCCACACTCACCTAATTCCCAGGTTTGGGGCTCCATCCCCTTGGCCCCCCACTCAAACACCTCTGCTGAGCCCCAGCACCTGGTTCCCAAGGGAGAGTGCTCCTTCCCAGAACCCACCCAGGACAGCCTGAGGCATCCCCCAGCCACGGGACCACCCTAGAACCCCAGAGCAGGCACAGGGAGGGGAGCAGGGCACAGGGAGGGGAGCAGGGCACAGGGATGTTACCTGAGGGCTTCCAGTCAGCCCATGTTTTTTGCAGAGCAGGTTTCAAAGCCTCTGCTTGCTCCCGGTGTTTGCCAGCCTGCTGATGGGATTGATATTGATATTGATATTGATAATGATATTTATACAGCAGCATCCTTGGGCAGAGGCACAGAGCCCTGTCCTGCCATGGTCACAGAGCAGGAAGGTCGTGCCTGCTCCCTGGAGGAGACAGATGGGCAGGATCAGAACCCCCCCTGGGGCTGGATTGGGCCTTGAGGAGGTGCTGGCAGGGGCTGGAGAAGCAAACATCAAAGGTTGGATCCTTCCAGCACGAAAGCCTGTTTGATCCTTCCCTTTCCTGGGCAGTAGCCAGGATGTCCCTCAAGATTCCTGTGTCCAGATGTCCATCCATCCCTCCATCCATCCATCCATCTCTCCATTCATTTTCCTTCCCCCCTTCTCTTCCTCCCCCCTTCTCTTCCTCCCTCCCTTCCTCCCGTCCTCCATCGATCCATCCATCGATCCATCCATTGATCCATCCCTCCCCAGCCATCAGATTTTGCTTTTTGGGGCAGTTTTTGCTTTACCTTCAGCCCTACCCACGCAGGTTCGTGCTGGGGCATGTGTGGGCTGACGGTGGGAGCATCTCTGGGGAGCAGGACAGGGTGAGGGACACTCAAGGCTCATCCCTAGAGAAGAAATACCGCATTGGATAGCTGGAAACGTGGGGTTGGGACTGAGCCTGGGGGGTTTGCAGGGCACGGCAGAGAGCTGAGCCCCTGGGAGGGACTGGGGGAGGGGGAAACCGGAGTCTTGGAAATCTGCTGGACCTCTCCAGGCAAAAGCCCTGCTCAAGGCCAGTCCATGACGCTGCTGGGGGGGCTTCTCGCTGGGATCAGAGTCCTGGTCTGGGTGGTGGGGCCAAAAGCTGCCCAAGACTTATCCATGAGCTCAGGAGGCGCAAATCACGGGATCCAGGGATGGAGTCACATCCTGCCCCAGCAGGAGCACGTTTGACACGGTGTGCGGCCAGGATGGGGCCCGTGCCACGCTCCCGCTGCCCCCGATCCATCAGGGAGCGGCTGAGATCACTGCCTCCGGGCTAATCTCTCGTCCAGCAGCAGCTTCCCGTTTCCTCTCCAATCTGTGCGCTCGGGGCCGGGCAGGAAAAGCGCCCAGCTGGGCTCTCGTGTGGGGCCGCAGCCCCCGCGTGTCCTCACCGGCCCCTGGGCCACCCGCTCCCCCCAAAATCCCAGCGAGGGCCCCCGGGGGGCTCCGAACCCCCCGCACCCTGCCTGCAGCATCCCCTCCCTCGGGATGCCGGTGGCTGGTCCCTTTCCTGCTTGTGCCACAGGAAACCCGCATCGTTCCCAAAGAAATCACCGCGCTGGGGCTGCTGGCACCCCACGGTGCCTCTCCAGCCCCTCCAGTTTCACACTGGGTCATACTGGGAGCCAGGAGCTCTCCTACTGGATGTGGACCAGTGACAGGGACACTGCCTGTGCCACCACCATCCTGGTCACTTCGGGCCACATCCCGGGCTGAGGTGTCACCCAGCCCGGCGCAGCTTTCCCTGGGGCTCCCCACCGGGCTCTCGGTGCTCAGGCAGCAGCTCCTCAACTCCCACTCAGGGCTGGCTAAAAATAACCCGCCGCCAGAGCTGCAGCCTGGATCCTGCGGAGAAACACCCGAGGAATGCGAAGGGATGAGGCTGCGCCCCCCAGGGCTGAGGCTGCTCCCCCCAGGGCTGAGGCTGGGTCTTCACCCTAGCACCCTGCATGCTTGGGGTGCCAGTGGGCTCTGCCAGGGCAGCACCCAGGCATGATTTTCCACGGTTCCCAGCTCTACCAGAATGGTTTTGGGGCAATTTCTGTCTTTTCATGGGTCAAATAATCCCTGCTGCAGGTGCCCTGAGAGGGAGCACCCCTCGCTGTGTGCTGGGAGGTGTGAGCCGCACATCCCCTGTCCTCGTTTTCCACATTTTCCTGCTTCTGTGCAGCCAGCCCAGCTGCAAACCCTGGGACCCGGCTGTCCCGACAGCCAGAACCTGCTGTCCCCTTCCCAGCACTCTGTGTGTGTGTGATGTCCCCCCGAGGTGGCACAGGGGACATTTGTGACCTAACCGGGTGGCTAAAGGGGGACAGCAAACACCCGTGCCTGAGATGTTGGGGTGAAGAAAAGCTCCAGGTGTGGGGGAAGCACACACAGGGCAGCTCTGCAGGGGGACCAGGGTGTCGGGGGGACCAGGGGTGTGAGGCTGGCTCAGAGGGACCCCAAAAGCTGCAGTGACATCCCCATTTGCACTGACCTGGCACAGATCAGGCTCAAACCCAGCTGGGGACGGAGCTCAGCAGCCGCCGGCAGCCTCGGAGTGTGGGGGCGAGGAGTGGGTGGAAAATCCCTCATTTGTCAGCATATTCCCACGGCAGTGCCTGTCTAGACCAACTTCCCGTTGTCCGGTGGAAGCTGCCCCGTGCTCACACACACTCATGTGGCGGTGCAGAGCCCGGCATCCCTCTGTCCCCTCCTGCTGTGGCCACTCCTGTCCCTGCTGAGGGTCACCCCAGGGTGCTGGGGCTGCATGGATGGACCCTCCTGTCCGACCCAGACCTGGATGCCTCCGGGTGGGCTCCGTGGCAGCCCCCTCCCCATCCCGTGCCAGCCCGACGAGCTCTCGCACACACACCAACCCCTTTATTGTTGTGCCAGGAACCACAGCGGCGGCAAACACGGGGAGAGTGGGGACACAGGTGGCCCAAGACCCCACTGCCAGGACAAACCCCACAAACCACCAGGGCAAGGGGTCCCCGGAGCCAGCTGGGCTAGAGCCAGCCTGCAGAGGTGAGCCTGGTGCTCAGGAGAGGACCTGGGAGGGCTCACCTGAGATGGGGGGTCGCACTAAGCTTGGAGGGGCAGGGAGGGCTGGAGTGGGTCCAGCCTGACCTCGGGGTTGGCAGAGCTGGACCTCAGGCCAGATGGGGTCAATCCAAGCCTTGTGCTGCTGCAAAACCTGGGCAGGACCCTCACAGACCCCCCACTTCTGGGCCTTTGAAGGTCTTACAGTGGCAGAGTCATATCCTGGTGCCAGCAAAGTTCCTCCCCACCTGAGCCTGCCCAGCCTCTCCTTGGAACACCCACTGCCAGCACTGTCTCCTCTGGGGACGTCTCCATGGGAACAGGGGGCACCAGGGTGCCCATCCTCCCTCTTTCCAGCGCCTGTGATGCAGATCCTACGGGACAGTTCCCCGCTGCCTGGGTAGGGAGGGGAGTCAATGATGAAGGAGTTGGAGAGCAGATGTGACTATCGGGAAGCAGGGAGCCGAATTCCCAGCCGTGCCCCCTGGGTGCCAAGCCTCGGTGATGAGGGGATTCCCCTTCGCAGAGGGCTCAGGCCTCGTGGTCACTGGTGCTCAGGTGCTCCTCGGGCAGCCCGGTCTCGTCGATGTTTTCCAGGGAATCCGCGTGCTGCACGGAGAGCTCGGCCAGGCTCACGCTGGGCAGCGTGTTCTGCTCGGGGTACACCCAGGGCTTGTACTCGGGGTCGTGCCGGCGCTTCCACTCCGGATACTTCAGCCCCGCCTTGTAGATCTTCTTCATCGCCTGTGGGCACAGCAGGGCTGGGGCTGGAGCCGCCCAGGGCTGTGGGCACAGCTCCCAGCTCCCCCATTGCAGGTTTTTGGGGTGTTGGGAGGGGATGGGGGCCTGGCTGCCCCAGCAACATGCCCAGTCCATGCCCTGCATCACCCAGAACTCATCCTGTGAGCCCTGGGCCACCCAGGATCCATTCTATGAGCCCTGGATCACTCAGGACCTGTCCTGTGAGCTCTGGGCCACCCAGGATCCATTCTGTGAGCGCTGGATCACCCAGGACCTGTCCTGTGAGCTCTGGGCCACCCAGGATCCATTCTGTGAGCCCTGGATCACTCAGCACCCATTCTGCAAGCCCAGGGTCATCCAGCACCCATCCTGTGAGCCCTGGATTACCCAAGACCCATCCTGTGAGCTCTGGACCACCCAGGACCCATCCTGTGAGCCCTGGGCCACCCAGGACCTGTTCTGTGAGCTCTGGGTCTCCCAGCACCCATCCCATGAGTTTTGGGCCACCCAGCACCCACCCTGTGGGCCTTGGGTCACCCATCCTGCCCCCACCCAGGAGTAACGGCCACAGATCCCCCTCCTTACCTTCGGTGCCACGAACTGGGACACGCGGTTCACCACCCACTTCGGCAGCGACCCTGCAAGAGCCCAAAGCCCCGTCACTCACACGAGCAGGGCCAGCCCCAGGGGAGGCACCATGAGCCTGCAGCACCCCCAGAGCTGCGGCGGGCACCCCTTCTTCCTTGGGCTGTCCCCATTCCCGGGTGCCTGGGTGGTGGAGAGCCACAGGGGTGAGCTCTGGGTGAGCCCCCTCCCCTCTTGCGGGCACTCACCACGAGGGTCCACCTGGGTGAGGTAATAGAGGATGCAGGCACCGTCACCGTTCGCCTTGATCAGGTACCCGGTCTGCAGGGACACGGCCCTCACGAAATCCTTCCGCGGAGGGTATTTCTGAGGAGAGATTCCGGGCACCTCAGAGCCTGCCCAGCCCTGCCTGTGCCCAGGGCTGGGGGCAGCTGGGGGCAGCCGGGGGCTCACCGGGTGCTTGACGCTGTAGTTGATGATCATGTAGTCATTGCCCAGGGGCAGCCAGGAGCGCAGCGTGACGAAATCCCGGTTCTTCAGGGGGCTCGGGCACTTCCCTGCGGGCAGATCCTGTTACACCCCAGCCCCCGCGGCCCCGCACACTCGCAGGGGCGCGGGCTTGGCGAGGGGGGCCCTGGGGGTCTCAGGGGCTGCTCACAGGAGTAGTATCCGACATCAGCGTTGACGGTGAGGCGCCCGATGTCGTAGGTCTCGATCATGTTGGAGTCCCATTTCTTGCGGTAGCGGGTGTCGTGCAGCACGTCGTAGAGAGTCTCGGCGGGGACGTCCTTGCAGGAGATGCGGGTCTGTGGGGAGAGGGGCGGCGGGCAGCACCCAGCCCCGGAGCTGTGCCCGCCTGGGGACGAGGACTTTGGGCTGTCCCATGTCCCTGTGCCACGGAGGGTGCTCTGCACACGTGATGCAGGACAGCCCCAGAGCCACCGCTCCTGCGGCCGGAGCGGGGCTAGAATGACCCTCAAACAGATGCCTGGTGGTCCAGGCTTTGATGCCTGTCTCCTACCCCATGTCCTTGCAGGGCAAGCAAAGGGGTGCCCGTGCCCCTTCACGATGGTCTCGGGCGTGGGGTCCGGTCCTGGGGGGGGCTGTCGGGTCCAGTCCTGGAGGGGGCTGTCGGGTCCGGTCCCGGGGGGATTGTCAGGCCCGGCTGTAACCCGAGCCGCGGAGCTGCCCGGCCGCGCCAGCCGTGCATTATTGATGAATAATCGGCCGCCCTGCTCCTCTCAGCGCCGGGAGGAGGGAGATGTCATCTGCTCCTCGTTAGAGCCCTTGCATCTTTGATGAGGTGCCGTGTAACCAGAGATGGCCCTCTGAGCGTGGCAGGTCCCATCAATCTCGGGCAAGCTTTCCCCGGTGGCCCGGGTGATGGTTTGTGCCCGGCGTGCTGGACTCGTGCCCAGGCCAGGCTCGGAGATGTGCTGCAGTCCCCAGGGCACCGGGGGGAGGGTGGGAGCACCCAGCCCCCTCCTCCTGCTCTCCCTCCCTGGCTGTGCCCTCCCAGCTGGGTCCGGAGGTGCTGCTGCTGCAGGGTGAGGGATTTTTCCAGTTTATGGGGCTTCCTGGAAGCTCCGGTTGTCACAGAGGGACCGTCGCAGCCTTGCACCCCCCGAATTCCCCACTAAAGCCTGTCCGCCACCCGCCTCCAGCCTCGGATGAACAGCCCTGCCAGGCACAGCAGCTGGGGTGGGGAAAGCACAGAGCCCAGACCCATCCACAGGGAATTCAGGTGGAAAAAGTCCAAAGCTCCGGCTGCTCAGGGAATCTCTGGGTTAATTAACTCCCTCAGTTAATGGAAAGGCTGAGGCTCTTCTGACTCCAAGAGAGCTGTGCAACCCCTGAACCATGTCCAGGTTCTCTCTAGGGCAGGGAAAAACCCCATTATTGCACTGAAGCAGGCTGGGTGATGGTCCCTGGCTCCCTTGGACCTGCCTGGGGCCCCCTCTCTGTGGGGCTCAGTGGTGGCAGGGGTGACATAACTGCACCTCCTCTGCCAGGCTGAGGGTTTGGCTGGACTCCAGGGGTTCCTGCCAGCCTGGCCTGGTCACTCTGAGCAGCATCCACTTCTCCAGTCCAGATCTCACCCGTGTGGCGACACGGAGACTACGGGAAACCCTGTCCAAGGCTGGATCTGCCCGCACCCCCAGAGCCAGACCTCTCCCTGCAGGAGGCAGTCAGGCTGCTCAGGCATGGTTTACCCTTGGCAGGTCCTTGCTGCTGTCACCACTGCCCTTCTCATTCAGGACACGGCTTCCAGGAGCGCATTCTCCGTGTCCTTCCCGGGGATGGAGGTGACACAGCAGCCCCCAGTGCCCTGGAGCTTCCTTTTGGGAGAGGGATGTGATGTTTGCCTCTTCCCAGGTATCAGGGACCTGCTGCAGTCACCAGGACTTTTCAAAGAGGTGTTGA
Source organism: Cnemophilus loriae (assembly GCA_013397755.1). Taxonomy (NCBI): domain Eukaryota; kingdom Metazoa; phylum Chordata; class Aves; order Passeriformes; family Corvidae; genus Cnemophilus; species Cnemophilus loriae. Next base: position 917,606 of record VZTF01007554.1, on the reverse strand, counting down.
CCTGACCCCTCAGCACCCCCTGCTCCTGTGGACCTGGGCATGCCCAGCTGGCTTAAATGCTCCCTGATCCAGGTGCAGAAGTTCTTCCCCGGCTCATGGCACCAGGGAAATGTGTATTGCAGCTGCAGCTCTGCTGAGAGTGCAGCTCCTGCTCCTCACGCTGGCCCTGAAGGGTCTGTCCATGGCAGCAGCGCGTGCCCAGCTCCTCCTCGTGCCCCCCGGCTGCAGGAGAGGTGCTGCTGTTCAGGACAGCGGTGGGAGAACCTCTTCCAGAGTGTTGTTCCTTCCTCACCACCTTCCCGTGCCTTCCCTGCTCTCCAGGCCATGGCAACCCTCCCCTAACGCTCCTGGTTGAATGCTCTGCAGCAGGTGTGCAGTCCTGGAGGTCGGATGTTCTGCCTCTCCTCGCTTTGGCGGATCCCATCCCTGCCCAGGAGTCGGGATTCTTGGTGGCCAGAAAAGCCAAAGCCCGTGACGCCCACCATGGGCTCACCCTGTGCCCCCAGCACCCTGCAGCCACTCCTGATGTGCCCAGGGTCACCTGGCAGTGTCACTGGGGCTGTGTAGATGAAGGACAAGGTGTAACAACAACCTGAGGGATGGTTGAACCTCCTTGTCCCTCTGCAGCACCCCAGATCCAGCCCCTGGCAAGCGACAAACCTTCCGAGACAGTGCCTGGGGCTCTCACAGGATCTCATCCCGTGAGGAATGCCAGGGGATGTGCCCCAGGATGGCAGAGCTGGGGAAAGGACACCGGGGACACAACCCATGAGCCCGTCTCGTGTCCGGGGGCTCCCGGCAAGGCTATCTCCATAACGTAATTGATCCCAGGGCCTTCCCTCCTGTGTCGGGATTGGGGGCAGCCGCCACCTGAGCCCACACGGCAGGAGAATGCAGGGATCCCGGCAGGTAAAGCCCTGGGGCAGGCAGCAGGGAAGCACCTTTGGGGGTCTAACCCTGCCAGGCCTGGAATTCGGGGCAGAAACACCCCCAGGCAGGCCAGACTGTGCACCTCCAGCATGGGCCAGTCCCCAGGGACCCTCGGGAGCCGCCGGGCACACGGCTGGGGCAGGGAAGAGTCTGCTTACCTTGATTTTCTGCACGGTGCAGCTTTCCTCCTGGCCCTGACTCCACACGGTCACGCCAGCCTTGTTATACCGACAGTGCCAGCCCTCCAGGCTCTCGCACTGATCCCTGAAGGAGCTGAAGTCGGAGTCATCCGGGATATAAACCATCTCCCCTCCTCTGGACATGGGGCTGAGCTGCTGCCCCCCGGGCGCGGGCACTGGCTGCGGGCAGGCTCTGCCTCTGCCTCACCTCCTGGGAAACCCAGCTGTGCCCTTGAGCTCTGCCTCGCTGGGTGCCCGCTGCAGCTCACATCATCCTGCCAGCCCCGAGCCCGTGCCCCTGCAGCGGGCCCCGGCCGCCCGGGCAGCCCGGGATGGGCAGAGACCTGCAGGGAGCCCGGCCACGCCGCGCGGGGCTGGAAAGCTCCTTGGCTGCAGTTGCTATCGCAGCTGCCGGGAGCTCGGATGTCTCCCCGGGCTGGCTCACCAGCATCACATTTCTCTCCGCTGGCTGTCAGCTCCTCTATTATTCAGCAGGTAGCAGCGCGCAGGTGGCTCGGCTTTCAGGGAACCGCTGCCCCCGGCTCCCCGAGCCCCCCGTGCTGCCACCCCCGCTGTCCCCTCGCCGGCGCCCTGGCAATCTCTGTGCCTGACTTTGCAGCAGCGGCTCGCTGGAAGGATCAGCTGATGCCAGGAGCGGCGGCCGGGCCTCCCGGCACCGCGGCTGCAGCAGCCGTGGGATGTGGGCCAGAGCGGGCCCTGGGGTGGGGGCACGGTCCGGTGCGCAGGACCTCGGCTCTCAGGGTGTCCTGGGGCTGTGCAGTGGGCTTTGTGTGGAATTTGTGGCGGGGGGAGGTTGCCCCTCGCCGGGCTCACAGGATGATGCCCCCCCGGGGGGTGTCCAGGCCCCCCCCGCCACCTTATCAGGACACCACCAGCACTGGAAAGGTCACCCATGGCTTAACCCAGCCTGGAAGGATGGACTTGCCCACCTCAGTCCCACAGCTGCGCCACCTCCCCAGGAAAAAATATCAATTCTACTGCCCAGCCTGAAGCTGCAATGCATGTCCCTTGTCCTTTGGTACCAGTCATGGCCTTCTGTCCCCAGTGCACCTGCAGGGTGCTGGTAGACCCCAACCCACCTCTCTCCCAGCCCCGGGCTCCAGCGCTGCCAGCAGCATCTGCTGGTCCTTTCCCAGCCCCTCCATCTCTCCCTGGACTGGGAACCACTCTGAGCACAGAGCTTGGGGCTCCCTGGTGCTGCACAGAGGACAAAGGTTGGGGGCCACATCCTCCTCATGCTGCCCAGGAAGGAGCTTGTCCCACTTGTCCATCCTCCTGTCCAGAACTTTGTCCCAGTTCCTTTCACTGGGATCCTACTCAGCCCCTCGGTCCCCAGCCTGGGCAAAACCTGGGGTTTGCCCATCTTGTTGATGTCCACGAGGTTTCTCTTGACCCGAATTTTGGGGTTCTTGAAGTCCACCTGGAATGACACCTCTTCCCCCTGGGTTAGCCTCACCTGCAAGGCAAGGGTGCAATTCCCTCCTCATCCAACCCTGTGATGAGGTTTGGGAACAGCCCCGGTGCTGGGACCAGCACCACCTGGGCACCAGGGAATGGGGAAAAACTCATGGAAGGGAGAGCAGGGAGAAAGCTGGAGAGCTGCAGCTCCTTCTAGAGCCTTGCTGGGGCGGAGGGCTGCCTGTGGCTGCCCCTGCTGCTCCTCCAGGCACCCAGGCTCTCCATGGGGCCGTGCTCCCCAGCTTGGGATGCTCCAGGGGCAGGGATGCTGAGCGCCATGCTCGGTTAAAGAGCTGCCGCAGCGGGAAGGGAGGGGCAGGTGCCGGGTTGGAGAGACCTTGGGGCGGCCTTGGGGCTGCGGAGCAGGGAGCAGGTCTGGCCGGACAGATTTATGGCCCAGAGCTGTGTGACCCCGTTGCTGCTGTGTGCCGTGGGGTGTGTGAGTGTGTCCCTGTGCGTGGGGGGACTGTCACCCAGACTGTCACCCAGACACATCCTGCAGAGGCCTCGTGGGGATGTGTGGGGTGGGTGGGACCCGAGGCTGGGGGCTCTGGAGCTCCAAAGTGTGTCCATGGGGTGAAGAAGGGAGGGCACTGCAGTCCTGGGATGGAGGAGCCCCCCCAGGCTCTGCGGGAAGGAGCAGCTGCTTGCACAGCACCACTGAGGTGGAACCAGCCCTGCTCTGCGCCTGAGACACAGCAGCATTTCTCTCCCTGGCTGTGCCAGCTGGAAACTTGAATGGAAAGTTCTTTCTTCCCTTCTGCAGCAGCCCCTGGGGTCAGTGTTCAAGCTGGAAAACAGCGCAGCCACCCAGGAGCTGGCTGGTCACCATCACGTCCCCCTGCAAGCCACCAGCTGAGCTGGGCTGGGTTCCCATATCCCGCCTGGAAGCACTCAGGGCTCCAAACAACCCCTTTACCACCACTTTTGGCTCTTTTGGAGCCGAGGTTTGGATCTGGGTGGTGCTGCTGAGAGGTGCCCGAGGGAGGAGGAAGGTGAGTGTAGCAAATGTGAAGCCACACGTTGATGCTGCCTCTGTCACGTCTTGTTTAACTTCTCTTCAGTGACCATGGACCTGCTGGAGCCAGTCCAGAGGAGGCCATGGAGATGCTCTGAGGGCTGGAGCCCCTCTGCTCTGGAGCCAGGCTGGGAGATCTGGGGGTGTTCACCTGGAGAAGGGAAGGCTCCAGGGAGAGCTCAGAGCCCCTTGCAGGGCCTAAAGGGGCTCCAGGAGAGCTGGAGAGGGACTGGGGACAAGGGATGGAGGGACAGGACACAGGGAATGGCTTCCCACTGCCAGAGGGCAGGGATGGATGGGATATTGGGAAGGAATTGTTCCCTGGGAGGGTGGGGAGGTCCTGGCACAGGGTGCCCAGAGAAGCTGTGGCTGCCCCTGGATCCCTGGAAGTGTCCAAGGCCAGGTTGGATGGGGCCTGGAGCAGCCTGGGATAGTGGAAGCTGTCCCTGACCATGGTAATGGGTTGGAACTGGATGAGCTTTAAGGTCTCTTCCAACCCAAACGATGCTGGGATTACGATGATTCTTTGATCTCAGAGGCAATTTTGTGATGTGTCCTCAAGGTTTAACTGTCCCGGGCAGGGTCCTGCTCTTGGCCACGCTGTTCCTGTGTGGGGATGACACAGGGGACTGTTACACCAGCAGCTCTGGGGATCCCTCCGTGCCCTGAGTGGAGCCTCTCCAGAGCCTGGTGGGGTCAGGGCACGCAGGGACCCTGCTTAGGGCACAGTGAGGAGGACCAGGTCCCACCCTGTCTGTGTCTTACTGGTCCCTTCCTCCTCCTGCTGCTCTTTTCATTCTCTGGGTCACATTTTAAACCCTCCAAGGGTCTTTACAGACTCCAGAGCTGGGATGAGGGATTTCCATGCTGGGAGCGGGGTTGCAGGGCATTGCATGTGGGTGTTCACACTCCATTAACGAGCTTGGATGCCTCAGCAGGGCGAGCTCCCAGCCTCTCCAGAGCTGGAGAAGAACATCCAATCCCCTCCGCAGCGACCGCTCCTGCTCCTCCGAGAATCGCCTTTGAAAGCCTTTGCAAATTGGAAGGAAAATGTTTTTCCTGCAGAGAAAGGTTCTGCTTTGGCTTGATGTGAACCTCAGATCCTTGTTCCATCAGGGTTTATCCACTGGGGGATGAACAAGAGAATCAGGAAGAAAAGCAAAAGACGGGTTGAGAGTTTTCTTGTCCCAGAGAAATCCGGCTGGAGCAGCCAGGAAGGGTTAGAGCTGCATCAGGAGATGGGGGCTGGGAGGTGAGGGTGGGAGCAGAAAGGTGGTAAATACCTGAGAGACATCAGGGTCTCTGAGGGACACAGACAGAGGCAGGAATTCTGGGGAAAAGTGACATCCTGGCCCAGGAGTGGTGCAAGGCACCACTTTGGAGATCCCAAAGCCCCAGGACTGCGGGTACCACTGGTGCTGAGTGTGGTCTCAGAGTCCCAGGACTACCGTGGAGTCCCACGGCTGCAGGGGCCCATGGGGGCTCTGGTGAGATCCCAAAGCCTTGGGGCTGCAGAGGCCCCTGGGGTCCCAGGGAGACTCCAGAGCCCCAGTGCCACCAGAGCCATGGAGCTCCAGTGAGCCTGGGGACCCAAATGGGACCTCAAAGCCCCAAAGTTACGAGGACAAGATCCTAGAGAGATTCCAGAGCCCCAGTGGGACCCCAGAGCCCTGGTGAGCCCCAAATCTGCAGGGACCCCTTAGTGCCTGGAGAGACCCCAGGGCCCCATGGCACCAAGTGCCTGAAGACACCCCCAGATGTCTGGAGAGACCCCAGAGCTCTGGGGCTGCAGGGACCTGGAGAGACGCCAGAGCCCCAGTGAGACCCCAAAACTCCAAAGTTACAGGACCCACGAGATCCTGGGGAGACCCCAGAGAGACCCCACAGCCTTGGGGGCTGCAGGGACCCCCAGCTATGCCCCCATTCAACCCAACAAGTTAAACCCCCCCCTTACAAACCCATCGGGCGGTGCCACCCCATTCCGCTCAGGAGAACCCTGTCCCCCACACGGGTGACATCCCCAGGTCAGTGCCACCGCGCCCAGGGACCCGCGTGTGCAGTCTGGTGCTCGCCCACTGGGTGTCACGCGTGCTCCACGGACGACAGCGACAGCGACAAGGCCAGCACCAAGGAGCGGCCAGGGAAAGCCGAGGGACAGAGAGGAGCAGGGCTCCTCTGCGGCCACCAGCCGTGTCCCCCTGCTCCACGCTGATGTCACCAGCTCGGCTGAGGAGGGACCCTCTCCGTAAATTTTACCATTAAGCAGAAGATGGGAAGCAAATTTCCCGGAAATCTTCCTCTTCCTCCTTGTTTGCACCCGGCTCTGCCATTGCATCCCCGCTGCTCCTGGCAGCTCGGAGCAGCCCAGCCCGTCAACCTCAGGCACCCCGAGACCTCCCAGTGAGGGGACAGAGTGGGGACAGCTCGGACATCCTGCACCTGGGACCTCCAGTTTTAACACGGAGCTTTTGCAGCCAGTTTGGGAGTTTCTGGAGTCAAGAAAAAGTGAGTGTGTGGATGCTCCACACAGTCCTTGGAGCTGGGACTCTGCAAAGCCGGGGTGTCCAGCCCTGCTGGGTCCCTGCCCTGTCCCCAGGGTGAGGACAAGGGCTCATCTCCGGCACCACAAGGGGCTGGGCAGGGGTAGCATCAGCTCCCCAGGCAAAGGCAGGGAGGGGGCTCAGAGCATCCAGCTGGCAAAGCCGTGTGGCACCGGGGGCAAAGCATGAGAGGGTATGGGGGGAGGCTGCCAGGCATATTCCCAGGAGCTGGCACTGCCCGCAGGGGCATGGGAAGGTGGGGTGGGGCTCTCCTGCTCATCCATGCAGTGAGGTTTGGCCTCAAGAGCCCCAGTGGAGGGCAGTGCCTGGGGTGGGCAGCTCTGTCCCCCTGCAGGTGGCTCAGAAGGTCTCATGGGTGATGTGACTCCATCCATTGGAGGGTTGGGATGAGATGGGCTTTAAGGTCCCCTCCAACTCAAGCCATGCTGTGATTTATCTCCTGAGTCCCCATGTACCCTCTGCCACTCCTTCGTGTCCTCCAACAGCTGCCACTTCCCTCCTGTCCCTGTACTGTGACCCTCTGTCCCCCCTTTCCTGTCTCTCCCACCTCCCTGCTCCTGTTTCAGCCGAATCCTCCTCCTCAGGGCTGCTCAGGGGACAGCCAGGCTCATGTCCCCCCTTTTTTGCCCTGCCCATCCTGGGCCCCTGCACCACCCCTGGCTCCCCAAACTCCCTCCTTGCTCCCCCACATTATTCCCACGCTGGCAGGCAGGGATTTGGCACCTACAGCCCCACGGTTGCCAGGCCAAGGTTTATTTGCACAGAGCCCCAGCCGGGCATCAGGATGATTTAAAAGGACTGTGAAAAATGTAGTTATTTTTTCCCCTTTCAGCTGCAAGTCAATACTCGGGGAAGGATGTTTAATTATCTTTGTCACCCTCCTAAATCTCTTTATGAGAAGGTTTGGCTGCAAATCTCCACATCATTTCAAAGTTATTGGCTAGCGCGGCGCACAGCGCCACAGTAAATTAGCCGGGCGCGGCAGGCGTGGGTGCTCCCGCCACCGCCAGGCCTGCAAGTGCCTGGTCCCCTCCTCCCGGGGCTGTGACAGGCTGGGTGGCAGCAGGGAAGCCCCTGCTAGCTCAGGAGTTAGGGCTGGTGTCCCCTCCGGGTGTGGGCACCAGCTGGCTGCCATGCCCTGGTACACGCCCCATCCCTGGGGACATGGCATCTGCTGCGGGGTGCAGGATCCAGGGGACATGGGACAGCCAGTACCACCCCACGGTGACATCCTGCACCCTGAGCTCTGTCATTCTGTGGCGTGATAACCTCAGCACTCCCTTCCAGACACTCTTCCCAGCCTTGGGAATGCTCTCCCCAGAGCTGGGCCGTGGTTACTCGGTGCAGGATCCCCCTGGGATGGAGCAGGATGAAGCTGAGGCATCTAAAGATGTTGCTCTGAGCCCCCCCGAACTCCCCATTCCTCCATCCCACACCCCCGTGAAGGGGAGTGTGGCTGGGCGGAGATCCAGCGCTGGGTCCTGCTGCCATTCCCAGGGCAGGAGCCACCCTGGGTGCAGGGCTGGGTGCTGCAGGGTGGTGGCCACGGGCAAGTGAAAATGCAGGAGGGAGAGCAGGCATGGAAAATGGGCTGGAGCTCCCCACCCATCAGCATCCCTGGAGGCAGCACCCAGCTCCCATCGTGCCCTAACCCGCCCTGTTCTCACGCAAAACCAGCCGAGCCGGGGCTGGGCTGGAGGCCCGAGATACGCCAGAACAAAATCCCACCTTCCCGATAATGCCTTTTATTGGACTAGGTGACACGCAGGCTTTAGGGGGATAGCGGGAGAATCCTCTCGGCTCATCCGCAGAAAGGATTTCCACAGCGCTCCCGGCGGCTTGTCAGCCCCTGAAGAGTTATTACCTCCCGACGCGGGGCCGTGTCTGCCGGCAGCTCAGCGCCGGCCCTGCCCCTCTCTTCGCTGCTTACAAAGATTACGCCGCCTCGGAATAAGCTCCATGGAGCGCTGCCGCCGTCGCATCAGACAGGGGCTAATCAGAAAATTAGCATGGAAAGGAACTTTGTGGCAGGAACTTATCTCTGGCGCGGGCGCGGTGTCGCTCCGGCTGCCGCTGCTCCCGCACCCAGCACTCAGGGCGAAACTTCCTTGGATTGCTGAGCTCAAACCTGGTACAACCTCATCTCATCCCACCCCTGCCACGGGCAGGGACACCTTCCACTAGCCCAAGGTGCTCCAGGCCCCTTCCAGCCTGGCCTTAGACACTTCCAGGGATCCAGGGGCAGCCAGAGCTTCTCTGGGCAACCTCAGGGCCTCCCCACCCTCCCAGGGAACAATTCCTTCCCAATATCCNGGCCTCAGACTGAACACAGCACTGCAGATGGGGTCCCACAAGAGCAGAGCAGAGGGGTAGAATTCCCACCTCCCCTGCTGCCCACACTGGGGGCTCAGCCCAGGGCACGGGGGGTTCTGGGTTGGGGCAGGTCCAGCTCTCACCCAGAGCATCCCCAAGTCCTTCTCCAGGGCTGCTCCAGCTGCTCATCCCCAGCCTGGATTGACTCCGGGGTTGCCCCAACCCAGAGACGGCATCAGCACTTTGTGTTGCTAAACCTCCTGGGCCACTCCTCGGGCTTGTCCAGGTCCCCGTGGCCACTTAAGGGCACCTCGGGACCCCTCCCACCCCTGGCTGAGTGATGTGTCCCGAGTGATGCCACCGCTGCCGCGCCCATTCAGGACAGAGGTGGTGTCACCCCTGCGCTGGTGTGACATCAGTCCCCGTGCCGCGGTGGCACCCGAGGGAGCGGTGCTGGCCACCCGGTGCCACCTCGTCCTGTGTCAGGGGGCAGGGCCCGGAGCCGTGATGGGGGCGGGGATCCCTCAGGGTGATTAAAATGCGCTGTTTGCGGTGTTCAGGCCCCAGCGTCAGGGAGAGTTACAGGGCACTGAGCTAGAAAATGGCATTTCCAGCCCCCTCCTCCTGCCACCGCCAGCCCCGGCCTTTGCAGACTCCATTAGTGCCACCTGTGTGTCCAGCGAGGGGACACGCAGAGGGGGGAGGGACCTCTCCCGACTGCCCCCAACCGTGCAGACCCTCCGTGGGGTCTCCCACACAGCTGTAGAGGGGTAGGACAGGGACCCCACTGTCCCCAGACTTACAGTCCCTCTGTGGGACCGAAAACACAGCGAAAAGGGAAGGGCAGGGACCCCTCCCCACTGCCCCCGCCCCTCTGTGGGACCCCAAATGCGGTCACATCCCAGCTCGGGGGCTCTCGGTGCGATGCCCGACCCCTGCGTGGCTCCGCGCGGTGGCACAGAGGTGTTGGTGGCACTGAGGGCAGGGGCACAGGGACTGTGCTGACACCCCCGTGCCCCCTGCCCGGTGCTGGGCAATGCCAGCAGCCCCGCGTGGCCACTGCCCCAGCCCCAGTTTGGGAACGGTGGGACCAGCCGTAGCAACAGTTACTACGATTTCCTTTTCCCACTCTCATTTCCCGACTCCATCGTCTTCCCATGGCAGCTCTGGCGCTGCCGGGGATGTGTTTACAGGCAATTAAAGCTCATTAATTGCACGCAGAAGCAACAGAAGGCCCGCGGCAATGTGGGAGGGGTGAGTCCCGCAGGGGACAGAGCCAGCCCTGGCAATCCCTGGCAAATCCAGAGGGATGTGGGGGCCGAGCGGGGTCCACACTCCCCTGGGGTGGCGCTGGGCTGAGCCTGGCCTGGGGCGATGGGTGATGGGGGATGTGTGTGGGTGCTGTGATGAGTGTCACCCGCTCAGCAGCCCCGCGGGGACATTAACCCAGGCACCCAGTGCTGCCAGCACCAAAGTGAGGGACAAAGGGGTGAACCCCCCCAACCACCTCCTCCTCCGGGGGTACCAGCCCCATATTCCCCGCTCCAGCCCAGCGCTGTGCCCTGGGGATGAATCCAGCTCCTCTCTCGGCAGGAGGGAGCCGAGCAGGATCTTGCTCGAGGCTCTCTCCGCACGTGTCTGAGCAGAGCTGGCACCGGCAGGGGCCGAGCCGCTGCTCCCGAGCTCGGGAAAACATCGGGAAAACAATAGCGTTCGTTAGCAGGAGGAGAAAAACCTTCTGCGGGGCTGAAATGAGGCTTTGATTGGGAACAGATGCGGGAGAGAAGGTGCCCGCATGGACCGGGCACAGGGCCAGCCGCCAGCCCGCTCCCGTCCCTCGCTGCAGGGAAGGGAAGGGTCCCTTCCCGCTGTCCTGCCTGCTCCAGAGATGAACACGGGATGCCCTGGCAGGGAACAGGAGCAGCTGAAGGATGGAACAGTGCCTGGGATGCCACGTGGCTGCTGGACACGGGCTGTTGGGTCCAGTCCTGGGTGCCAGGCTGCGGGCAGGGATCCCGCAGCATTCCTGGAGGGATGAGCTGTGCCCTGGCTGGGTGGGGTCGCTGCCAGGCGAGGTTCATGGCAAGGGAGGAGCTGCAAGCTCAGGATTTCTCCTGCCAGGAGGGATGTGGGAGTGCGTGTCAGGCTGAGTCCTGTGCCCCCCACGCTGCTGCAGGACCGGTGCAAGAAAGGCAGGGAAAATCCTGGTGTGGCTTCCAGCTCATCTTCCTCCTCCTCCAGCGCTGGGCCCAGCAGGACAAGGCACAGCTCTGCCAGGCTGAGGCCAAGGGCACAGCTCAAAATAAAGACTAATCATGCTGCTGCTGAAATCCTGTGCCCTGCTGCCCACAGAGAGCCTGGCGTGCGTGGAGCTGGTGCCGGCAGAGGTGCTCGTGGGCACGGTGCTGTCAGCAGGAGATGGAGAGTGGCTCAGCAGGGCCTGACCCTGCGCCAGCTCTCCCTCCCTCCCTCTCTCCGGCTCTCTCTTTCTCCTGCAGGGCCGTGACGGAGGCTTGTGGGGGGAGCACGAGGTGCAGGAGGGGTGTGGAGTTCCCGCTGCTGGATCTGTGCTCAGGAATGTCCTGCCCCCCGTGTAAGGGAGAGGAGAGCACCACGCTGCCCTTTGGGAGCCCCCAAATTCCCCCAACGAGACCTGCAGAGGGTCCTCACCCCACTCTGAGGCAGCACAAGCCTTTTCCCCTCCGAACGCCCGCTCCCAAGGCTGGGAGGCGGCCGTGCCCTCATTCCTGGGAAGGGATGCAGCAGGGTGGGAAGGGATGCAGAGCTCACCCAGCGTGTCTGCAGGCACCCACCCAACCCCAGGTCACCCCACCACGCTCTGCCCCAGTGCCGGGGGACACGGGGATGGGGGGGGGCTGCCAGGACACAGCCGGGGGGTGACAGGATCAATACTCACGTGAGCCAGAGAATCCCAGAACCTGGGGAGTGGGAAGGGCTCCATCCACCTCTTCCCCTGGCTCGGTGGCAGCAGCACCAGAGCCTCTGGAAGCCGCTTGGCCCCCTTTAACCCTTTCCCTGGCAGGGCTGGTTGCCAGCGGGCCGGGTCCCCCCGCACCCCCCGCCCTTGGCAGCGGCTCCGGCGGGAGGCAATCGGCAGGCGCGCGCTGCGGAGCGGCGCTTTTCTTCTCTAATCTTCTTATTTCATTTTAGCATTTACAATACAGCCAGCCGGTAATCCTGACATCAAACACGCCACGCGCGCTTCCAAGCCGCGCCGACGTCAGGCTGCGCGAGCACTGGCAGGAGCTGCCAGCTCCGACGGCTCCAGATAACACGCGCGAGAAAGACAAGGAAAGCGGCTCTGCCAGCGGGATGAGCAGGCACCGCGTCCCCCAGAGCCCTTGGGCCACCCACAAGGTGCCCCTGGGGTGCAGGAGCCACGGCTGGGGTGAGGTGGGTGCTGGTTGTGCAGGGCAGGTTTGGTCACTAGAGAGGGGTTGGAGTGAAAGTCACTCGAGGTGGCAGAGCTGGGTGACCCTGCTGGTGCCCACTCACGGACCTCTGGCATCCTGGGGAGCAGAGCTGGACACCCTTGGGTGGCCCCAGTGCCACTCCATCCTGTGCCATGTGCAAGGGCACGGGGGGCAGGGGCTATCCCAATGCTGGAGGCTCTTCCCAGTCTCCACTTTGCTGGAGCATCCTTTGGTTTCCAGGCACGGCAGCTGGACCTTGGCTGGGGTACCTGGGGAATCCATCTGGAACTCTGGAATGTGCCCCCTCCCCAGCAGGAGGGCAGTGCTTGGGGTGGGGGGACAGCGTGTGACACCCAACACCCACGGGCATCACCCTCATGGGGTGCACTGGGCTGGTGGCAGAGACCCAAGGGCTGGACAGCCAACGATGCCCATGAGTCCCTGTCCCCAGTCCCCGGTCACCAGCTCCTCTTTGATGGACACCAACTGCTGGCACAGGAATTCCCGAGGGTGGGGAGGCCCTGGCACAGGCTGCCCAGAGAAGCTGTGGCTGCCCCTGGATCCCTGGAAGTGTCCAAGACCAGGCTGGACGAGGCTTGGAGCACCCTGGGATGGTGGAAGGTGTCCCTGCTCATGGCAGGGACTGGAAGGAGATGAGCTTTGGGGTTCCTTCCAACCCAAACCGAACCATTCTGGGATTCTGTGGAACTTCCCTGCTCCCACTGCAGTGACACAGATCCACCAGCCTTTGCAGAGTCCCTGGGGTGGCTTTTCTTTCCCAGCCTGGTGTCCTGAACTGATTTCCAGCTGCTGGGAGAGTCCTGGAATTTCCTTGGAGCTGAAATGTTCTTCAGGGCTGGATCAGGGGAGGAGAATGAAGGGCGAGAGAGGCAGAAAATTATTAATCCCCTCCCTGGCCCTGCTGAGGATGGGACCCCTGTCCGGATCCCTCTCATGGTGGTTCCTGAGGGCACCCCGAGGCTTTGCCCTGTGCCGGGGCAGTGTCCTGTGCCAACACAGCCTCACCATCCTCTTCCTCAGCCCGTGGAGGAGGAAGGAGCCCAGCAAACACAGGCCGTGCCCGGCGCTGGCGGCACCAGGGGATGTGAGGAATGAGCAGGAGGCGAAGGGCTCGTGTCCCCACGCAAACCCCAAACCTCCCCCTTGCTCGGTGCCACGTGGGCACCGGTTCCGGTGTGGGGTCACCCCCCACGGAACAGTCTCAGGTCTAATCCACGTCTCAATATTTGGGGTTTAATCAGCACTGAAGTAAGTAGCTTTTTTTTTTCCCCCCCCCTCTTCTTTTAAGGCAGTGAAGAGCTGCGACTCAATAGGAATTAATTTGCCTAATTAGTGTCTTTGGGAAGCTCTCCCTCCTGCGCATGCCCCGATGAGGGGGATTCCGGGGCTTGGGGACGCTCTGTGGAGGCTGTGCCTGGTGGGAGCTGCCCAGGATCCTGCCCGTGCCCCCTCCTACCCCTCCCGACAGCGCTGCCCTGCATCCCGCGGGATCCAACCCGCACCGGGGGGTGCCCATCGCCGTGGCGGCCCCCCCGAGGGCCGGCCGGGGCCGGCCCGGGGGTGCGGGAGCGGGCGGCTGCCAGGGAAGATGAATGGTTTTAATCACACCGCTTACAGGGCACCATCTGAAGTTTCGTGTAAGTTATGATAGCGACAGTTTGCACGAAAATTGTATTTCCAGGCTTCATTGACTGGCTTAATGAGAATCTTTACGTGTCAGATATTAAATTAAGAAATTAAAGAGCTGTTTCGGTGTGTATAGACTCCTTCCCTCGCACTGAGCTGCTTCTTCCAGATCAATCAGGAACGCGCCTCTAGAAAAGATGGGAGAAGCCTTTGATTTTCTGTCACCGGGGAAGTGAATCTAATACGCGTTGGCACCTAATTCATGTTTTATTAAAAGGCATGAGGTGGATGCTGCCGGCCCCCGCCTCTGCCCGCTGCCCTCACCGGGAGGAGGGACCAGCCCCGGCGCCGCCGCCCTCGGCGCTGCCAGGCTGTCACACGTGTCCCAAATGCCAGCATCCCGGGGCTGGGGGCACCAGGAGGCGCCAGGCACTGGCTGTGCTAGCCAGAGATTAAGATCAGCTTGGAAAAAGCCACGCTGGAATCACCTGGTTGGCAAATGTCGCTGCTCTCCTGTGTGGCATCCCCACTTTCCTTCCTGTGCTGGCTGAGTTTGACCTGAATTCCCGCATCCTTCTGGTCTCTTCCCTCAGATTTTGCTGGGAATGGGTACTCGGCCAACAACTCCCCAGCTGGAATGGGGAAGGTGTCACAGCCTTGGGGAGGGACTCGGGTGGCCGGAGGACATGGAGCAGGGTTGGGCACGGCCAGGCTCTCGGGCACGGTGAGCTGGATGGGGCAGAGGATCACTGAATGCCACAGACACTGGAGATAAACACCTGGCACAGGGATGTGGAGAGTAACTCTGAGATCAGGGACCGCAGCAATCAATGTCCCAAGGCAGGGACACCCAGGTACAGCAGGGATCAACGCCCCGGGCGAGGACAGCCAGGGAAACCAGGGATAAATGCCCCTGGGTGAGGCCATCCGTGGACACCGAGGATAAATGGCCCTGGATGGCCTCACCCAGGGACACCAGGAATAAATCCCCCCATTCAGGGGCACGCAGGGACACTGGAGATAACCCCTGGAGCAGGGACATGCTGGGACAGTGCAGACAAGCTGGGGACACCAGTCAGCTCAGTGAGAGCCCAGACGGGATGTGGCTGTTTCCTGATCCACCTGGACCCTGTCACAGAGGAGCTTGGGGACGCTTTGGTCACAGAAGGGGGATGGGGGCATCAGGCTCTCTCGGGATGCTTGGATGAACCCCAATCCCTGGTGGTCAGCACACTTGGATGGAGTCCTGGCACTCCCCCAGTCCCTTCACCACGTCTCCACCTTCCAAAGCCGAAGGTGAGGAGAGGAAGGTGCTGTTGTTACAAACTGTCTGTCTGGGCAGGAAAAATGCCCCCTCTGGGCCCCCGAGCACCACCATCCATCTTCGGCTCCCTGTGCCGGCCCTGGCTTCTCCTTGTGCAGGGAAACTTGGAGTAAACAGCTTAATTTGGCACTAATATGAGTGGTGACATGGTGTGCCGTGTCACCCATCGATTCGCAGCCGCACGGCCCCATCAGTCATTCGGGCTTTTCCACTTTTTGATATTGCAATCGGAAGGGACCAACCTCCCTGCAGTCCTGGGCTGTGTGTCCCTCGGCCCCATGGCCAGGGACCCTGTGTCCCTGGTCCCAGTGTCACCAGCCCTCTCCCCACTGCTGGGGACTCCATGTCCCTGCAGAAGCCTGGCCCTGGTGCCAGTAGCCCTCTCCCCACTGCTGAGAACCACATGTCCCCTCAGGAGGCTGGTCCAGGTGCTGGGGACCCCTGTCCCTGCAGGCGGCTGGTCCCAGTGTCGTCAGTCCTCTTCCCCCTGCTGGGGACCAAATATT
>VZTF01007554.1:874392-901084 GCA_013397755.1 Cnemophilus loriae | reverse complement strand
CCAAAGGATGTGTGTGGATGTGTGCATGGATATGGCTTGAGTGGAGCTCTGAGCTGCCTGGGATAGTGGAAGGTGTCCTGCCCACGGCAGGGGGTGGAATGAGATGGGCTTTGAGGTCCTTCCCAAGCCAAACCCTTCTGGGATTCCGTGATTTTATGATCCAGGCTGAATTCCAGGTGTACACGCACACACCTCGCTCCGTGTGTGAGCCCTGAGCGCTGGTGTGACTCGGAGCCGTGGGGTGTTTGTGCTGCCGAGGGTCCCGAGGGTGTCGTGTGGCTCACAGGGCTCCAAGGGGCGAGTGGCAGCAGGATGGGCTCTAGGGGAAGTCACACCATTGTCCCCTCCCCTGCGTGCGGAGCCACCCCGCTCCGCCGCGGTCATTACCGGGCTGTCACCTCCCTTGCTGACAGTGGGATCAGTGCCTGACACCGGAACGAGGCGCTCCGGGCTGCGGGGGTCTCGGGGTGACATGCAGGGACCGTGGATTGTTTGTCATCTCCCTCCCCCTGCCCGTTCCTCTGCCTGGCCCCGTCCCCCCAGCCCGGCGGGTGGCCGGGTGATGCCGCGCTCCCGCTGTCCCTCCCGCTGTCCCTCCCGCTGTCCCTCCCGCTGTCCCTCCCGCTGTCCCTCCCGCTGTCCCCACGGGCTGCCAAACGCGCTGGGAGGTGCACAGGCTCTGCCCGCCGCTGCCTGGGCTCCCTGCGGCGCTCGGAGTGCCCCCGGGGCTGGCTGCAGCCTGAGTGACAGCCTGTCGCGTTAATGAGCCCCGCTGCCAGGCCGGATGGCTGACACCCGCGGCCACCTCCTCGGGCCATCCCTGGGGGCTCGCCACCGTCGGGCTCGGCCGAGGGAGCTCCGGGGAGGGTGGGGGTGGCACTGATGCCGTCCTTTCTCCTGAGCGTCACTGGGAAGCTGCCTGGGTTTGCCTGAGCCCGGCAGTCTGGGGGTTCCAGGAGGTGCAGGGGTCTGCCCGTGAGTGTGTGGCGACTCAGGAGTGTCCCCTGCTTGTCCCCAGCCATCCTGGGCGAGGCAGAAGGGGCTGGAGACAGGCTGAGCCCGGCCAGGGCTGCAGGTCATGGTGGGCACTGGGCACCCTGCGGTGATCCTGGGGCACAGCATCAACCTCCTGCCTCAGTCGCACCATTCCTGGAGCATCCTCCAGCCCCAGCACCAGCGTGTCTGGAGCATCCTCCTGCCTTGGCGTGGCAGTTCCGGAGCATCCTCTGACTCAGTCCTGCCATTTTTAGAGCATCCTCCTGCTTCAGTCCTACCCTTCTAGAGCATCCCCTTGCCTCAGCATTTCTAGAGCATCCTTGGTGTCAGCATCAGCATTTCTGGAGCATCCTCTGCCGTGGCATCACCGTTTCTGGAGCGTCCTCTGCTCAGTTCCTGCATCACTGCAGCTGTGCCCACGGTGCCAATTCCAGCTCCCAGCTCCATCCTTTTCACCAGCAAAGTCCTCATCCCGCGTTTCCCTGTCTCCTATCTCCCTTCCTTCCTCCCACGTCTCCCTTGAAGACACACATGCCTAATCCGCTTGTTAGCCTCTCCCTTCATCTAAAACCAATATGCAGCTGAATGCTGGAGATAATTAATTGATCAATTAGATAGAGAACTGCCTGTGCTCGTGGCACTGAACACACGGAGGAGGGGGAGCTGTGCCAGCACACCTGGCAGTGCCCACGTCCGAGCAGGGGAGTGCCGTGTCCACCCCTGGCTGTGCTTGGTGTCCCCACTGGAGGGGACAGGCCACCAGCCAAGGTGACCATGGGTGCAGGTCAGGGCACCTCGTTCCTGTGCCACGTACACCGTGTGACACAATGACACCAAAGCTGGGAGGGTGCAAGTGCTCCAAATCCTACCCAGGGGGCTTCTTCACCCTGGCATTTTTTGGTCCCCGACACTTCACCCTCCCTGGCTGCTGCTGTGCCAGGGTGCCCCCAACCATCCCAGAGCAGGTGGTGGGGTGCTGAGCGGCCAGAGGGGTCCCAGTTGTCAGGGTGGGGGTCCCAGCTGTCACGGTGGGGTCCCAGCATCCCGAGGGGGGGCTGCCAGGGAGGCAGGGTGCCGCAGGGAAGTAAATAATGCAGCAAACCCATGTCTGCCAACCCCCTCCTCCCCGGGCTTTGAAAAGCAACACATTACCCTGATCTCCAGACATGAGTTTTTGTCACCAAACAGGGTGATGAGGAGACTTTGAAGCAAATACAAACACCGGGAAAGGGAATACATAAGAAGAGAGTCGCGTGTTCTCTTCAGAAAACAATTGCGGTGTCAACTACACGGAGCAGCTCCGCGGAGGGGGAGCTGCTAACCAGGAACCTGACAGCCCCAAACGCCGGGAATTATCATCCAAAGAACAAAATCATCCCTCTGCTGACAGGGCTGCGGTGCCTTCCCATTTCCAGGTCACACGGGATACCCCTTTCCCTCCTCCCTTTGCACCACACCTTGTGCCAGGTGCTCTGTGTGCCCCCACCTCTGTGCCCCAATGCGGTGGCATCGCTGTCCCAGCTGGGGACAGATCCTCTCTTCATCCTCCTGTGCTTTGTCACCTGCATGCACAGTCCTGTCTTGCACCCTGCAGGCCTTGCACACCTTGCACGAGCACTCACACCTTGCACCACCCCCTGCTCCATGGAAACCCTCACACCTTGCCCGGGGCACTCACACCCTCCACACTCCCACACCACACACTTTCCATGATCTCATTCCCCACGGATGCTCTCCCAACCCCGTGGTCCTGCACGTGCCCCACCTGTGTTCCCTTCTCCCTGACACCCTCCCTGGAGCTCCCAAAATAACGTTTACCTGTGTGTGGAGGTAAAGGCAGTGCTATTTATAGCCTCGGAGATGGCATCACTCCGTGGCAGGTCCCTCTCTCTGTCTGGATTTCACCTGGGCATTTAAGGTGCTTGGGAATTCGGGCAGGATTTGGGGGGTCTGTCCTTGAGCCAGGCCCTGCTCTGGGAGGGTTCAGGACTGCCCTTGGGAACTCGGCTTGGGTTGCTGCTCCTTCACCCCTTGGAGGGCCAGAAAAGGGCGGTCCCCAGCTGATACCTTGGTGTGGGGACCCCGGGAATCTTGGGGCACAGGGTGGCACCTTTGTGCAGCACACAGGCACCTCCCTGCCTGGAGATGCAGCTGCACTGGTGCTCTGCACGTGCACTTGCACCTCCTGCACACCCAGCACGTGAACACTCACCCCCTGCACGAGCACTCACACCCTGCTCACACTCATCTCTAAATCAGCACTCACACTTATCCCTAAATGAACACTCACACCCTGCTCACACTCATGCCTAAATGGGCACTTCCAGCTGCTCACACTCATCCCTGCAGGAGGAAATCCACCCTGCTCACACTCATCCCTGCACCATCATTCCCACCCTGCTCACACTCATCCCTGCACCATCATTCCCACCCGGCCCATGCTCATTCCTACGTGAGCACTGCCACCCTGCTCACACTCACTGTGAACACCCTTCTGGCCCTGCACACCTTTCACACTCAGGCCTTTCACACTCACTCTGCACTCTCTCACCTCTCAGGCCCTGCACTCCCTCACCTCTCAGGCACGCCCTCGTGTGCCTGCTCACACCCCCCTTGCCCTCCCAGCCCTTCCCGTGTGCCCAGACCCAGGGCCCCGATCCCCCCCTGCCCGCGCCACCCCCTGTGCCGGGCGCACGCGCATCCCGGGCCACGCTCCAGGGAGCTCCCCGGCATGATCCCAGATGTGCTTCTTCCCATCCCTGCGGCTCCGGGCACTTCTCACCCCTTCCTGCACCCCTGGACCCCCACCCAGCCCGTGCTGGGCACACCGGCTCATTCCTGCACATCCCTGCGGACACCTCTCCACGTCCCTCCTCCCTGCTCTGCTCATCNTCTCCCTTCTCCTCCCTCTTTATCTCTGGCTCCCAGCTGCTTCTCGCCCCTCCCTGCTGCTCCCTCCATCCCTCCTCTCCCCATCCCTCGCTCCCGCCGCGGTTATCGCTCCCTCGCACACATCCCTCCTCCCTCCCTCCTTCTCCTCATCCCTTCTCCCTCCTCACGCGCTCCCCTTCTCCCTCCTCTCCCCACCGCTCATCCCTCCATCCCCACATCCCATCCCTCTCCATCCGCTGCCTCTCTCATGTCCGGCCTCGGGGCCGCCACCCCGCCCGCCTGCCCGCGTCCCCGCGTCCCCTGGCTCACGTGTCCCCTCGGTGTCCCCGCCGTGCCCCGTTTTACCCCGCTGCCGCAGCCTTTAAAGTTTCAATCAGGCTCGGCTGCGAGAGGCGGGGAAGGCTGCGCCTCCCGCTCCCAGCCCCGCGACGCCGCGCTGCCACTCTGAGTGCTCCCGCCTTATAAATTTTACATTATTACCCTCTTTAAAGTATATAAAATAACTATTCATAAATTATTGAGGGGAAATTTAAAATACTACAAATGTTTATAAATGTTTATCAAGAGGTCTTCAGAAGTGAGCGAGCGGAGCCTGAGTGACTTCCCACGGCTGGCAGGAGCACGGCAGCCGCCCCAGCCCTGCCGAGGGGGGATTTTGGGAGAACCCCCAGCTGGAGAGTGGGGCAGGCTCCCGCAGCCTCGTTAATTCCCGTCCCCGTGGATGGTGAGGAACAAATCCACCTCCGTGCGCTGTCTTCGGGTGCCAGTGGGGCTCCGTGTCCGGGCGGCCCCATCGCCTGCTCCGGTGTGATCCCGCCCTAGGGCTCCCCTGGGCAGGGACAGATGGCGTGTGCTGCTGGGGACATGTCCTGCCCAGCTGGGAACATGTCCTACCCAGCTGGGGACGTGTTCTGCCCTGCTGGGGACATTACCTGACCCACTGGGGACACAACCTGACTCACTGGGGACACGTTCTGACACACCAGGGACATGTTCTGCCCTGCTGGGGACCTGTCCTGACCCACTGGAGACATCCTGACCCATTGGAAATATGTCCTGATGCACTGGAGACCTGTCCCAACCCACTGGTGACATGTCCTACCCCACTGGGACACATCCTGCTCTGCTGGGGACACATCCTGACCCACTGGGGACACATCCTGACCCACTGGAGATTTGTTCTGCCCAACTGGAAACCTGTCCAGCCCTGCTGGGAATGAGTCCTACCCTAGGGGGACATGTCCTACCTTGCTGGGGACACATTCTACCCCTCTAGGGACATATTCTGCCCTTCTGGGGTCATGTCCTGCCCTTCTGGGAACATGTCACGACCCACTGGAGACACATCTTGACCCACTGGGGACATATTCTGCCTTGCTGGGGACATCTCATGAGCTGCTGGTGACACATCCTGTCCTGCTGGTGACACATCCTGACCCACTGGGGACATGCCGTTTCCCACTGGGGACATGTCCAGCCCAGCCTGGGGGGTGTCCTGCCCCATGTGGCTGTGTCCTGTCCCCCAGGCTGGCCCAGGGTCCCCAGTGAGGGACAGAGGGGCACACAACCCCCTGTGCCCATGCAGTGCCAGCTGGCTCAGCCATGGCACCGCTGTGGGCACTGCCTGGTGGTGCTGGTGGCTGCTGGGAGCAGGGACAAGTGGCACGGAGAGGAATAACCACAGCCCTGGAATAACCATGGCTTGGCCCTGGAATAACCGTGGCACAGTTCCAGCATAGACGTGGCACAAGTCTGACATAGTTGTGGCACATTTCTGGAATAACCATGGCGTAGCCATGGGACAGCCCTGGCATGACCATGGCACAGCTGTGGCATGACCATGGCACATCTCTGGCATGACCATGGCACATCTCTGGCACCCTGACCAGCACGGCAAAGCCCCTGCACACAGATCATGCCCATCCTCTGCTCCTCTTCTCAAAGCGATCCACAACCCAGGGTTCACCCGCAGCCAGGGTGATGCCAGGGAGCTGCCAAGGTAGGACCCACCTACCCAGGGACAGCCCAGTGACCGGGACAGCCTTGTCCCTCTGCAAATCCCAACTGTCCACAACCCACGCTGCAGGACACGGCCACCACGGCCACTGGGAAGGGAGAAATTCCCCGGTCACTGTGGGAAGGCCAGCACCACCGGGAGCCCGTGCCCACCACGGGGTGGCAAAGGAGCTCTGCTTAACCCCGGAGTGCGGCTGCCAAGCGTGCAGGAGCCGGGCGTGGATGCTCAGTGATCCCGGTGCTCCCAACAAGAGCTGCCTGCAGGGATTGTGTTTAAAGCGCCGGCTGATTGGGGTAATCATGGGAGCAGGGAGTGCATTAGCTGGGAAGGTTTATAAAGGGAAATTAAAATAAAATTGGATGTGACAGAAAAGTACATGGAAAATTAGGATAAGAATATGAATATTTATGGCTGCGGGAGAACGCATGGGGAAAGTGCTCCCATGCTCCAGGCTGCCCTCCCTGCTGTGGGGCTGGGGCAGGTCCAGGGGGCGGCGCCTGGCTGTGGGGTTGGGGACAGCCCTAGTGGACACTCTGTACTCCACCCTTGGTCACCGTCAGTCACTGTCGGTCACCACTGACCTGCCTTGGCGGGGACCGCGGGGTGATGGAGGTTGTGGCATCCCAGTTGCACTCCCACGTGCCCCTCACATCATCCAGGGGTGTCTGCAGGGCTGGCGCGTCCCAGTGTTGGTGGTGGCACCCGTACAGGGCCACACAGCTGCTGTGATGGCACAGGGACGGGGACAGACACAGCTGGTGGCAGAGACGAGGGGGTTGGCACCGCGCGGTGCTGGCACGCGCCGAGGCTGCTCCTGCAGGAATTAGGGCACTGGGACAGAGCCTGGGCTGCCAGGGTGGCATGGCACAGCTGTCCCCTGGCTGCCCGGCCCGGCTCTGCAGAGCTTTCACCACAGCCGGTGACCCTCCAGCCACATGCAAAGTGCCACCACCTTTCCGGGGACACCACGAGCGCCCCCACCCCAGCCAGAGCAGCGGCTGCCCCCAGCATCCCGCCCGCCCTACCGGACCCGAGGGGGCAGCCACCCCCCTGTCCCCTCCCGCTGTCACACTTAGAAGCCATTAAAATAATTGAATGCTTTAAATATTCAGCGCTCGGCTTAAATATTCATCAGCGAAGTTATTCTGATTGCTGAACTGCATCAGCACGGGCTGGGAGATGGCTCCTCTCAGCAGAGCCCCCCCGGGCCCCCTGCACAGCCGTGTGCACCCCAAGACTTCTCAGGCACACGTGGGCACACGTGGGCACGCACAGCCCTGCACGCATGTGTCACACATGGACGTGTCCATGTGTGGAGAGGGATGCATGGAAACACCCCCAGAGCAGTGGGGGAGGGCTCTGGGAGCACTGGGGGGCACCGGGAGCACGTCTGGGGGGGGTGGTTGTGCCCCACACCTGAGCTGGGATGCCCCGGTGAGGCTGGGGGAGGTTCTCAGTGGCTTTGGGCATGGGAGAAAGGTTTGCTGATCCACCCAGCTGGGCCCATCCTCACTCTTCCCAAGTGCCCACTGCATAATCCCACCCCTCAGGCTGCTGGGGATGTCCCCCTCCAGCTCAGCAGATGTGGCACCACGAGCTGCATGCCAGGGTGATGGCAGGGGCATGGAATCACAGACTGGTTTGGGTGGGAGGGGTCCTTAAACCTCATCCCATTCCACCCCCTGCCATGGGCAGGGACACCTTCCACTAGCCCAGGCTGCTCCAAGCCCTGTCCAGCCTGGCTTTGGACACTTCCAGGGATCCAGAGGCAGCCACAGCTTCTCTGGGAAATTCCAACCTAGCGCCTCCCCACCCTCACAGGGAACAATTCCTTCCAAATATCCCATCTCTCCCTGCCCTCTGGCAGTGGGAAGCCATTCCCTGTGTCCTATCTCTCCATCCCTTGTCCCCAGTCCCTCTCCAGCTCTCCTGGAGCCCCTTTAGGCTCTGAGGGGCTCTGAGCTCTCCCTGGAGCCTTCTCTTCTCCAGCTGAACACCCCCAGCTCTCCCAACCTGGCTCCAGAGGGGCTCCAGCCCTCGGAGCATCTCCATGGTGTCACTCCAACAGCTCCACATCTTTCCTGGAGGCAGCTTTGCAGGTGGGGGTCTCCTGAGGGCAGAGCAGGGGGGGACAACCCCTTCCCTTGACCCGCTGCCCCTCTGGGCTGGATGAAGCCCAGGCTGTGCCCAGTCTCGGCCAAGCCCCCGTGCCCTTGGTCCTCACCCACGGCCGAGTATTTCCTTGGCCCCCAAATGCCACCCAGGATGGCCAGAACTGGGGTGTGGGGAGAAGAGCACCAGTGGAGCATCCCTTGCAAAGCTGGTGGTCAAAGGGGGACCCCAAGAGCACAAAGAGCTCCGCTCCACGCTGGGACTCTCGATCTCCTCATCTTCTGCTGGGTTTGGTGTAATCTTCCCTTAGGAGACAAGAGACCCTTGCTCCACACCTCTGTTCCTGGAATGAGGCACCTCTGTTCCCGGCTGAGAGAAGAGCAAGAGGAGGAGAATCAAGAGCTGACATAACCCATGTCTGGGAGCAAGGGATTCCTTGGAAACAACTTGCCAGGGGCAGCGACACCTCTGGCACCCTCCGGAGACGGGTGAAACCAGAGCCAACAGCTGCTTTTAAGAGGATTTTCCTGCTTCACCAAGGTGGGAGCCTACAGGGAGCCTGCACATCCCCAGCCAGGAACCACCTCCCCACCTGGAGTGTGGTGAGAAGCAGGAGCTGATGTTCAGCACCTTCAGGATGTGGAGAACAACCCCACCATGTGCAGCCTCAGAGCCCACAGCCCCTCCAGGGAGGCTCTGCAGAGCCCAGAACCTTGTGGGGTGAATCCCGCACTCCCAACCCTTGCTCTGGGGTGTTGTTGGTCGGTAAAGACCAATTTTTCCTCTCACCCAGGGCTCATTTTCTCTCCAGCAGGGCTGGCGGGGAGGATATTCCACGTGGGCGCTGGCGCTCCGGCGCATCCCGCGTGCACACGGGCGCCGGCATGTGCAGGCGCACGGAGAGGTGGGAACGGCCCCGGCAAAGCTCTGCAAACAGCCCTGATAAAATTGTTCCTCAAATACCTAAAGCAGGCTTAGGTTTAAGCAATCTGGCTCCAAAGACGGCTCCCGCATACATTTCTCGGGCTGGAGCTGCATCTTTAATCCCGAGGAATCGTGAGCTTTGCAGCCGCATTTGCCATTCAGATTTGCACGGCGGCAGCAGCAGCAGCAGCAGCACCCGAGAGAGGGGGGCAGGAGGGGTTTGAGGGGGTCCCAGCCCCGGGGGGCTGCACCCTGCTCGTGCCACAGCTCAGCAAGACCCCAAAAAAGCTGAGCAGGGCTGGCTGTGGCCCTGCACGGCTGCCGAGCGCCGGGAAGGAGTCGCTGGTTTATCTGATATGATTTAATCAGCCCTATAATTAGATTAATTTGTTGATTTGATAGCAACCCATTTCTCGCTGTTAGATTTGTTTATGTGTGTTTTATGCTCCAGTTTGGCAATAAAATAGGAACTGAGGAGGTGGGAAAAATCCCTCGGAGTGCCCATGCTCTGACCCTACGGATGCTGGGCTGGACATGCGCAATCCAGGGATCCTGCTGGCTCCTTGTGCGGGGTGGGAATGGGCGGCTGCAGGGAACAGCCTGCCACGGGCTAGGTACCCAGGATGGTCCCAGTCCCACCCCAGCCACCTCCTCGCATCCTAATGCCAAAAAGGGAAAATAACCCCAAAGTCGTTCAGCAGGGGAGTACAGGGGTTGTGGGGTGTTGCAAACCATGAAATGTTTGGCAAGGCAGGGGGGAGAGACAGCTTTGGAAAGGCTTTTCTCCCTCCTCTGGACTCTGCTGGCACGGCGTGGCACAGCCTGGCCTGGCAGCCAGCAGCTGCTGCTGATGGATGCGGATGGACACGGACCTCATGGTGCCTTCAGGAACAGCCCATGCACAGCCCCCGCCCTGCCTGCCCGGGGCACCCACAGGGACAGGATGATTCCCAATCTCATCCCCGTCCTCGCTGCTCCCCGTGGATCTGGCAGGGTAGGAGGTGTTGCCTCACCCAAGGTGGCTGCTGGCGTTGCCAGGCAGGTGCTGGGGACAGCCGTGGCACCTCCTGCCACCGCCTCAGGGCCGCCTCCCCAGCAGGTGATTCCTTCACCAGCGTGGCATCCCCGCGTGCCAGGCTGGCAGCACAGCAACCGGGCTGAATTATTCCAATTAAAAGCGCGGATTTGGGGGGGGGCTGCGGGGCGCGGGCAGGAGGAGGGAAGGCGGGAGCGACACGGAGAGAGCACCGAGGTTTGCCGGAGAAGCCGGAGCGAGGAGCGCTTTGATGGGCAGCTCCTTTGATCAGAGATCTGAATCCAGCCCTCACGTTTCCCCGTGTGAGCCCGCTGCCTAATTACCACATGGCAGGGCCGCTCCGAGCCCTCGGCACGTTGCTGGAATAGATTTCCCTGGTCCAGCCTGGAGAAGGACATCGATCCTGCCCACAGCCGCAGGCTCATGCTAAACATTGCGTCCTATCGATTTTTTCCTCCCCCCTTTTTCCCTTTTTCCCTTTTTCTTTTTTATGATTTTTTATAAGAATTTTCTTTATTTTCATTAAATCATTAATCAGGGAGAAATCTACATTTTTATCATTTCTATGGCTGGAGAGGAAGAGAGGAAAGTTATATTGCCATAGAAACCGTTCCCTACCATTCTCAGCCTCCGAGCAGTCCCTCTTGTGCTGTCTCTTGTCAAAAGGCGTAATTGTTGCTCCTGATCTTCACTGCTCAATTAGCAGTGATGTCTCCCTTCAAGTTAATTGCTGGAGATGGGAGGAAGTAGGACAAATGTAACCTTTTAGATGAAAAGATCTCTCCCCCCCACTCCTTCCCCGCCTTTCCTCGCTGGCAGGCACTCGAGGGCCCCTCTGCAGCGAGCTGTGGTGGGGGGAGCCCCCCTGGCCTGGGCATGTTCTATCCATCCCCTGCTCCCTTCTGGAGACCCCTCCCCATCTCCCTCATCCCGTTATCCATGGCAGGACCCCTCTGTATCCCCCTCGGTTCCCTCTGCCTCTTCCAGCCGCATCAGCACCAGCTCAGCCTCTCCCCCGTCACCTCCACACCGCTGGTGTCACCCACCCCAGCACCTCCTGTGCTGGGACAACCTTCCTGGATTCTCCAGGACTGCCATGGACTTCTCCAGGACTGGTCCAGCTCCCATGGCACCATCCCGTGCTGCAGCAGAGATTGTCCCCCTGCAGCAGCAGTGGTGGTCCAGGAGCAGGGGGACCCCTGCACACCAGGACTGAAAACCGGTGACAAAACCGGGCTGAGGGTGAAGGGTGGAGGTGGAAAAACAAGCGGGAGGGTTTCACCCTGCGGAAACAACACCGAGCAGCTCACAGACCTGTTTGATGGGAGCTGTGACTCCAGGCAGGAGGAGGGCTTGGAAACGCTGCCTGGACAGAGGGTTTGTCACCCTCGAGGGATGACAGACGAGCCAGACAATACATTAAGGACAGGAGAAGTGTGGCAGCTGCCTGGACCTTGGCAGTCTGAAGAGGAGCCCTTAAACACTGACTCGAGTGTCTATAAGACACAAATCACCCGGGCCAGACCCAGGTGGCACTGCCAAGTGTGCGGGCTGGCAGCGCTGGCATGGGGACAGGCAGGGACAGGAGTGGGGACAAGACAGTGACAGCAGTGGGGACAAGACAGCCTGGTCAAACCTGTGGCACAGGACTCGCTCCTTGTGCCATGTCATAAAACGAATGAGCCCTTGAAGCTCAGGATGGGGGGGGAAAGCAGCATGGACAGCTGGAGCAGGGAGGTGTGAGGGCATCCAAAGGGTTGTGTGGCAGCCAGGAGCTGGACACGAGTGAAGAGGATGTCACCACTCGTGGGTGACTCTGGGGCACCCTGTCAACCCTGGAAGACACCAAGAATGTTCAGGGCAGGTCCAGCTAGCAGAGAGTGACACAAGCAGAGCTGATGTTGCCTCCTGACAGGCATAGAATCAGGGAATCATGGAATGGTTTGGGTTGGGGGGGACCTTAAAGCCCATCCAGTGCCACCCCCTGCCATGGGCAGGGACACCTTCCACTATCCCAGGGTGCTCCAAGCCCTGTCCAGCCTGGCCTTGGGGACTTCCAGGGATCCAAGGGCAGCCACAGCTTCTCTGGGCACCCTGTGCCAGGGCCTCCCCACCTTCTGAGTATAGAAGATATCACCAGTGTCCTCAGACACCTCTCCTCGACATCTCCCCTGCAAGGACCCTGCTGCTCCCAACAGAGCTGGAGCAGGAAGACCCCTCACATCCCACAGTGCCTCCACCTGAGCTGCATCCCAGGAGGTCTCAGCTCCCGAGGACCGCGGCTGCAGAGCCAGGACTGAGGGCCCTGTGTGGAAGGGCCTCTCATCCAAGATCCATTTTCGAGCAGCGCTGTTCCAAGTGCCAGATCCAGGCAGAACCTCTGCTTGAAATGCCCCAAGGATGCTCTGAGGAGCTGCCCACGTCACTCCCAGAAGGTCTGGAGCTGAGCTGAAGCAGACCCACCTCCTTCAGCAGAGCCAGGGCAGCAGGAGGCCAAGCCAAAGCCGCTCAGCACAACCAGCCCTTGTTAAGAGCCAAATCTCGCTGTCTCTCAGTGAATCACTGTGAGAGGAGCTGCCGAGAGGCAATGAGAGCATGTTCAGCCCTGCTCTGCTCTTGGGGTTGCACCAGCTCCAGGCTGGTTACTGTTTGGGTAGATTTGTCATGGAATCATGGAATATCCTGAGCTGGAAGGGACCCACAAGGATCATGAATCTAGCTCCTGGCCCTGCACAGACACCCCCACAATCCCTGCCCTGCACATGCCTGGCAGCGCTGTCCAAACGCTCCTGGAGCTCTGGCAGCCTCGGGGCCGTGCCCATTCCCTGGGGAGCCTGGGCAGTGCCCAGCACTCTCTGGAGGAAGAACATTTTTCCTGCTCTCCATCCCGACCCCCCTGGCACAGCTCCAGCCATTCCCTAGGTGCTGTCCTTGTCCCAGGAGCAGAGCTCGGAGCTGTCCCTGCGCTGCCCCTCAGGAGGAGCTGCAGTTTCGGTTGGGATCGAGGTGTGAGGGTGAGAAATTGTGAAGCAGGGGGAGCCCTCACCTTGAGATGCTGGCAAGGGACGTGGACACCACTGCTCGCACCTTGAGCAGGAGCAGGGGCTGCTCTCCAGCCCTCAGAGTGATGGTTCCTAGAGCTGGTGGCCATGGCTCCTCCAGCTGATTGTCCCCTTCGCCTTTCTGCCCAGTCCAACAGTAATTCCTCACTTTCATTGCACGGAGTGGGACTGGGGGAGCCAATCTCCCAAACCCAGACCTGGGTTACTCTCCTGGCTCCTGTCACTCACTGCGTTGCTGAGCAGATCCAACCTCAGCCCCTGCTCCGGGGCCATCCCCACCTTCCCAACCCACGGCCACCATCTCTGCTGTCCTGAGCAAATCCTGCTGCAGTGCCACCTGTCCCAGCTCCTCCTGCTCCAGGACCCACCCCACCACCGTGCATCAGCCTCGGGGCCACCTCCCAAACGCTGCCCTGGCCATGGGTGCACCTCCTCTCATGCTTGGGATGCTCCTTCTGCAGCGCTTGGGAAGCTCTGGAAGGTCTTTAAACCAGGAATAAAACCACCATGCGAGGCTGAAAAGCGACATTTTGGGGCTGAGCACATGGAGGAATCACTCGAGGACGCTTCCCTGCTTGGATGAGCACTTCCCTGTCTCCGGAAGGTACGGAGGAGCAATTGGCAGCCGGGGCTCCGCTCCCGCTTCCCTTCCGCTGGATGCAAACAAGCCCTTAACATTTCAGCAAGTGGCTCTGCTTGTGGAGACACGCGGGGTGCCGAGAGCTCACTTCAGAGCACCTCGTGACCGCCGCCCTCCGCGGGAAGGTCGGGAGGAGGCTGGCGGGATGAGAGCATCCAGAGGCTCCGGGCAGCTCCGTGCCGGCGGCGGAGGCGGCGGGGGACAAGGGTGCCCATCCCCTGCCCCCGGCCCCTCCGCCAGCCCCCGGCTCCGCGGCTCCGGCTGCAATTAAAGCTCACCCTGAACGTTGCATTAATGTCAGGTTTGCATCTCATTTCCCCCGCGCCAGGTAAGGAGGGGCCGGCAGGCTTGGAGAAGGATCACACGTGGCAGCTTTTAATAGAAACCCGCCCGCCTGTCACTGGCGGCTCATCATTCCTCTTGAAACGGTTGCTAATTACCAGCGAGCCGTGTTTGTGTTTCGGGTGTGACGTTCCCCTCTGCAGCCCCGCTCCCCCTCCTCCCGCTCCGCACCCAGGCTGGCGGCAGCGCTCGGGGTGCTCCGGGGGAGGTGGGAGCTGCAGGGTGGGCACCAGAGGGGCTGGAAGGACACGGTTCCTTCAGGGATGGACTCAGGGGTAGCTGGAAAATGGCTCCCTCCAGTTGCTCTCTCCTCCCTTCCCATTTTCCGTGAAGGACAATTCCTTTGGAAGTGTCCGTGGTGTTAAATCTGATGAGTTAAAGCTTTGGGATCACTCCCGCCACCCCCTCTCGTCCTGGAGGCAGAATCAGCCTGCCCCATGCCATTGTCCCCTCGGAGCCTCGCCATGGGCTGTGCCCAAGTTCCTGGGGACACTGAGGCTTGAGTGGTGGCACCATCAGCCACTCTCCTCTCCTCTCCTCTCCCAGCTGCTTCCCAGGGACGTGCTGCCTTTTTCTCCCTGGCTGGTGGGGCAGGGATGACATGGGACCCGCTGCAGTGATGCTCTGTGGGGACTGAGAGAGCCAGTCCTCGGGGCTCTGACCCCATGGGACGTCTCCTTCACCCCTCACCCGTGTTTGGGACCTCTCCTGGGTCAGCATGAGCCAAGGGGCTGAGGGGAGGCTTTGGAGAGGGGAAAGCACGGTTGGGAAAGGGGCTGGAGCCATTCCAGAGGTGTCCCAGGGAGGTGCAATGCTGAGCAGCCCCTGCCATGCTGTTACCCCCAGCACTGTCCCACACCCTGGGCCCCTCCTGGTGCCCAGTTTGATGTGGCAGTGAGTGCTGGAGCATCCCCACGTGGCATTCCGAGCCTGGAGAGGTTTTGGGGAGTGGCGCTATTTGCCGAGTCCCGTTCCAACCGTTCCCAGCGCAGGGATAACACTTGGGACACCCCCAAAGTGGGAGAAGATCCCTGGGAGGGCTTCTCCTGCTCTGTGCGAACCCTCCCTGCTCCCCTGCACGTCCCAGCTGTGTGCAGTGCCCAGGGGTTCTCCAGCGCTCTGGGGGCTCAGGAAGACTCCTTTATCCCGGTGAAACCCATTCCCTCCTCCCAGCAGCACCAGGGATGGTGTTGGGGTGCGAGAAGGGCGGGAGCAATATGGGAGACCCCCAGCTTTACCCACCCACCTCCCGAACGTCGAGGCAGCCGCGGTTCCAGCGGTTGGAAAGGGGCCAAGGCAGGTGCCTCGCTGGCTGGGGAGCCCACCCGGTGCAGGGAGAGGCATCCCGAGGCACCCAGCTCCCGGAGGGCTGGCCGGCTCCTGCTGCCACCGGGCTGAGTGACAGCTCCCAGCCCCCCAGCCCACCTCCCCCCTTGTCAATCCACTGGGGAATTATTTATCCTGACAATAGCAATTGTCTGCACGGGCCCTTCCCCCTCTCCAGCACCTACCCCAACAAAGGAAATCATCCTGATATGAAAGGGAAAATTAAATTACCCCAATAAAGACTTAGTGCTGCTTTAATGACATCACCAGACTCAGGCGCTAATTAGCTGAGTACAAAGGAAAGCTAAATGTGAAAACGTGAATTTCTGTTCCCTTTTCTCCTGTCGTACAGTCTCGGGAGTGGGAGTCTTGGCAGGCATGGCAGGAGGAGCTGCTCCCACCCGGCCGGGCGGCTGCCGGTGCGTGCCAGGCTCTGGCAGCCGGGCGCTGGCCCTGCCGAGGGGGAACACCGCCGGGAGCTTTTGGGAGATGGGTCCAGCAGCTGGCGCCCATCTGGATCCAGCCAGGGATCCCCGGGCTGCCTGTGCTTGAATCCTGCTCGGTGCCATCACTTTCTGCTGAGGTCTCCCATTGTCTCGCCGAGTTCAGGTGCCCGCGCACCTCGGGAGGGGTAAAGCTCACACCTGCCTGCACACCTCACACTGTGCCCAGCGCTCAGCCCCGTGCCCGAGGTCCCTGTCCCCTTGCTTTTGGCCAGCATCAGCAATGGGAGCACGTCCCCCACCCGTCTGCATGACCCTGGCACTGTGACAGTGCCAGCACCTCCCCTGGAGCTGTGCCACCCGACCCCTCCCATTTCTGGTTGCTGCACCCAGGTTTGGCCGCCTCCCGTGCTGTGTCCCCGCTGTGGCTGCACCCCCTGGTCCGTGGGGTGACCCTCGGACCCGGAATCCTGCCGGGCATGCACTTACCGGAGCGGCTCCCCGTTTCCTTCCAGCCCCACCGGAACGGTGACAGCGCCGAGCAGCGCCACAGCCACGGAGCTGCTCAGCCGCGGGGTGCTGGCGTGGTGGGGACCCCCGGAGGGCCAGGGGACAGCTGGCCACGGTGAGGGACAGCGAACACCCCACAAGGAGCGAGCCCTGGCCTTGGGGCTGCCCGCTGGGACCGGAGCGTGCCCGAACCAGAGCTCCTGGGGTGAGGGAGTGAGCAGGGGGGGATTTTGCATCCGCTGTTTGCCTCTTTATTTGGGACTGGGTTTTCCCGCTGGAAGTGCTGCTACATCTAACCCCGCCCGGGATAATTCCTCCCTCCAGTGGGGCCCTGGAAATGTGGAGGGGATTCCAGCAGAGGCTCCAGAGCTGCCCGCAGGTGCTGAGAGGCCGAGCTGCTCCCACTCCCGCCGGTCACAGGAAAAGGGGGGTGCTGCTAATACATAAAGCTTCGCTTTAACTAAATCTTAAATTATCCCCAAATCCAGGATATTACTGCTTTTACCTTGAACCTCACCGCAGCCCCTCGTTCAGCTCTCACAGCCCCTCCCCAGAACATGGGGCCATCCCAGAAAATTTGAGGGGGGCATGTCCTGGCCTCTGCTCCTTGCGGGCTGTCCCCATCCCCTGCTCAGGCCGGGCTGGCATCACCATCGCTCTGCCCCAGTGCCACCAGTTGCTCCCAGCTGGCCCCGAGGGAGGCTGGCCCCGGGGCACGCCCTGGGCAGGCAGCCCTTCCTGCAGCCTCGCTGCCGGGTCCCACTTTAGGTGGCACCTCTGGGGACCGGCCAGCCCCTCCCAGGGACGTGAGGGGATGCTGGCAACCCCCACCCTGCCCCCCCTGCCTCCCGCTGCTGGGGTTCATCCCGGAGGGATGGGTGCGAATGCCTCCGTGCCTCCTTAAAATGACATAGCCGGTCTCCATGGCAACTCTTCTCTGCCTTTCGCCTCAGACCAAGAGCATCATCTGCTCCATCATCCCTGCGGGCCAGGGCCCGGCGTGCCCGCAAAAGGGCTGGTGGGATGCTCAGGCTGTGGCACCCCCGCCTGCCCCCCGCCTCTGCCCTGCCGGCAGTGCCAGCTCTCCCGGCTCTCCAGCCAGGCTGGTGCCCCGCAGGAGGGGACCCACCCGGCTGCAGCATCCTGGTCACCAGCTGCCTCCAGCCTCCTGCAGCCCCCACCCCTTCCCACAACTGCCAGTGCCGCGGGATGCCCGGCACAGCCATGGCACAGGGTTGGGGGGCAGGATGAGGCTGGGACGGCTGGTGGCCTGTCCCCACCCCAAATCCGTGGCAAAGCCCCTTGTTCCATGTCCACCTCTTCCTGTGGACAAGCTGGGCGAGCTGAGAGGCCGGCGAGCATCGCCAGTGGAGCGGAGGGGGCTGAGCCAGAGATCCCAAGGTGCCCATCAAGCACTCAGCCCCCGCCGCGACAACGAGAGGCCAGCGCTGAGCTGCGGGGAAATTGCCCGGCCCTCCAGCAAATCCCACCGCCCGCTGCCAGGCGCCGAGGGCCGGCCCTGGCCTCCGACATGGCACGTCTCTGCGTGTCCTTAAACCTCTCTAAGCCGCGGTGTGACGGCAGCCTGCAGGCAGCAGCCGGGCTGGCGGAGCTGGGGTGCCACGGAGCCATCAGGCAGGACCCTGGGCATGGGGGCTGCCAGCCCCCCGGGCAGTGTGAGGGTGATTTTCCATGGGGATGGACGCGGGGAGGAAGGAGGGAGAGGTGCTCACGCAGAGGTGGCACGAAGGACAGGGACGCGTGTGGAGGGAACACAGGTCCTTGTCAGGGGGACACGCTGGGACCAGGGGGTGTGGGGTGAAGGCAGGGGCACAGGGAGTTGGCACGCAGGGATGGAGCAATGGACAGCACCTGTGTGTGTACTCAGTGATTAGCAGCGTGGTTGGTGTCCCCTAATGCCACACTGTCCCCTCAGACACCCTCCTGCCGAGGGCCTCCAGGGCCACCACAGCACTGCCAGCTCCTCAGGGAGCTTCCTTCCTCTTCCTCCTCCTCCTCCTGGCTCCTTTGCCACGTGCCTTTTCCTGACACCCGCACAGCATCTCCCCGAGCTTGCTCTTGTCCCGTTATTCCCATGCTGGATCCGCACACAGCCACCCCCCTCCCCTCGGCATCCCGGCATGTGTCGCGGTGTGTGGGTGTGTTTATTTATAGGGCTGCTGCAGAGCCCGGCTGCTGCATGGGGCCTGCAGCCCCCCACCCTCCTGGGCTCCCTTCCCTGCTTCCCAGCCTGGGCATGGATCAGCCACGATGCCCTGGTGCCCACTGGTGGGCAAGTCATGGAATCCTGGAATCCCAGGTGGGAAGGGACCTCAAAGTTCATCTCGTTCCAGCCCCTGCCATGGGTAGGGACACATTCCACCAGACCAGGTTGCTCCAAGCCCTGTCCAGCCTGGCCTTGGACACTTCTTGGGAT
Organism: Cnemophilus loriae; assembly: GCA_013397755.1. Lineage (NCBI taxonomy): Eukaryota > Metazoa > Chordata > Aves > Passeriformes > Corvidae > Cnemophilus > Cnemophilus loriae. The sequence goes on along the minus strand of VZTF01007554.1, from coordinate 882,347 downwards.
GGACTTGCAGAGGGATATCCCAGCAGCACCATCCTCATCCCTCATCCTATCCTTCTGCACTGTGTTTCCAGCTGGATCAGCCCTGCCGCAGCCTCCAAGGGGCCGCATGAGTCGTGTGGTCATCTCCTCCAGCCCCTCTTCCAGCCTCATTGAGGTTTTTCAAGCACACCTGGTGCTCCCAGCTTGTCCTGGCCACCCTGTCTGTCCCTGCCCATTCTCTGTGCACAAGGAGCCTGCTGGTGCCCAGGGGCCCAGGGATGTGCTCCCACCAAGTGCTGTGTGCTCAGCCAAGGCTCTGATGTCCTTTGGATTACAGGGGGACTCAGAAGAGCCACACAGGGATCCTGAGGAGAGCGTGTGCTTTTGGGTGCCGTGGTGCAGCTGGATGGGTGCTGCCAGGGCGAGGGCACAGAGGTGGCAATCCCCATGCCCCAGGATGCCCAGTGGGGCACTGGCAGCTCTCGAGCTCTTCGGAGGATAACTGGAGGCTCAGCAGATCCACCTGGCATCAAGGTCCTTCCTTCAATGGGATGAGTCGTGGGGGAGAGGGCAGGGCAGGGCAGGGCAGGACCTGGCTTTACACAGAGCACCAGCTCCCAAAAGGACTTGGAAAGGGGCAGGAGGACGGGGTTGGGAATGGGGCTGCATTTGGGGTGGTGCCCAGTGCCCTGCAGAACACAGGCTGCTGGAGGGGGGCATGGTGGGGCTGGCAAAACCTGCCCTGATGCCAGAGCTCCCTGGCAAAGGGGGTTGAGCTGCTGTGACCAGCCCCTCATGCTCTGATGATAGCGGCCACCAGATCTCCGAGGGCACCGTGCCAGGGCCAGCACGTGGGACGGGGTCTGGACGCCGCGGCCCAGCCCCGCTCTGGCTGGCCTCTCATTTGTTCTCATTAAGGGCTGGCAGGGTGTCTAATTAGGCGGCGTGAGTGCCAGCGCCCTGCTGACAGACACCTGTGCAGACAGCCCTCCTCCTCGGCCTGCCTCGTAATTACCCTGCCGGATGCTGCCGTGCCGCCCGGCAGGACCTGCTCCGCCTCGCCGGGACGCGGCGCGGTGCCAGGCCCAGCTGGCACTGCATCCCCATGGCACTCAAGCCCCGCGGCATCCTCGAGGGCATCGCCCTGCATCCCGTTCTGGTGGGTACCACCAGCACCCAGCCACGTGTTGGCACCTCTGTGTGTCCGAGGCACGGGGCAGAGTCACCCCACCCACATTTTGTGTCCCGTTGTTCCCCCCTGGGCGGTGCCCTGGGTTCCTCAGAGCCATGGATGGAGTGAGTCCTGCCTGTGCCCACCCGTGGGCACCCACCCAAGCAGCTCGTGGGCAGGGGCACGGCGAGGACAGGCCGCCCGTGCAGCCTCGTGAACTGTGTAGGGATAACGAGCTAGCGGCCGCTTTAATTAGATTAATTGGCTCCCATTCAGCTCCAGAAGAGCTGTCAGGCTGCAAGTGTGTTCCTGCTGTACCTGGCTAATTACGGCACCGCGGCCGCCACTCGGCAGCGCTCGCGGCCACCGAGAACTGGCACCGGGCAAAGCTGTGCCAGGGAGGTGCTGCCGGGCAAGGAGGGGACTCGGGGAGCTCTGGCTGCCAAAATACACGGGAGAAGAGAATGGGGAAGATCAGGGGGTGCTGAGGATGCTGCAGGCCGTGCAGAGCTGCAGGAGAGCAAGGGCTACGAGGAGCTGGAGCACAGGGATGGGGTTTGGGGAGCCCCAGAGGATCGGGATCAGAGCTGGGGAAGGAGTTGGGACAGGAGCCAGGGCGTGGGGGGTCTCAGGGGGCGGGACGGTGTCTGGAGCACCCAGGCTGGAGGAGAGCTCTGCCCAAGCCCTGGGGGCTGGCAGGGAGGGGTGGACATGGGGAGCAGTCTCTGTCTCTGCTGTCCATGCCCTGAGGAAGAGGATGGCAGCAAGCAGGGGCTGGGCACCCTCTGGGCAGGGTCTCTCGCATCCGTGCCAGGCATGGACACATCGAGCTCCTGCCTGGCACTGGAACCGCTCTGAGGCTCTGGCTATTTATAAAAGCCACCCATGAGAGGAGCAAGGAGGTGACAGCCTAAAAATAAGCGGCTGGGCTGGGGTGACGAGGCGCCGCTTCCCCACAGAGCAGAGAGTGGGAGGCAGAGCCGGGGGATATCTTTATCCCTCTCATCCCCAGGCTGTTATTACGCTGCCCACTGCAGCCGGAGCTGCAGCCTTTGCCCACGCACTTGACCTGTGCTCCAGGGCATCGTGTCTTCCTAGAGCAACCACCCACCCTTCTGGGAGCGCCAGCAGGCTGGGCAGCAGGGCAGGGCAGCTCCAGAGGCAAATAATGGGCCAGATCCCCCTACACATCTCCAGCAGACACCCCACAGCCACTCTGGGGATCAGGACAGTGGCGCCCCGATGGTTTGCCCGGCTGTGGGATGGCAGCAGCTCCCCAGGGTGTCTCCCAAGAGACACCAGCACACAGGGATGTGTTGGGAAGACACCTGCACGTAGGTGTGTGCGGAATCCAGCTGCTCCTTGGCACAGGGATGGGCTGGACCCTGCGTGCTCTGGGGACCTGCGTGCAGGTGCAGGTGGGCACCCCTGTCTGTGCCACCCGTGCCAGAGCTGTCCTCTAGGCATCTCTGGGGGATCCGGAGGATATTGTGATTGTGGGTTCATCCCACAGCTCAGCAAGGAACACCCCAGCCCCACTGCAGCTCCCCGGGATACTCCAAACACCTGCACGGACCCTGCAGCCCCCAAACCCCACCGGACCCTATCAGATACCAACCTGCCAATCTCCTGACCACAGAGCACCACCCTGAGTGCCAGTGCAGCGCCCGGGGACGCTGCCCAGCCTCTGCCACATCCTGGCCGTGCACCTCCCTGAGCGATGCCCGCACAGCCCCCAGCACTGCCCCCCACGCGGGTGCCCGGCCGAGGTGACGGCACTGCCGGGCGACAGACGAGGGCTGCAGGCGGGAGAAGAGCGGGGAGGAGGCGAAGGCAGCCGGCTGCATCCTCAGGTGTGCGTAGGACACGTTCAGCGGGGAGCTCGTTAGCCGAGGCATCAGCAGCCCTTGCAAAGAGCTGACGCGGCTGCAGCACACACATCCCGGGGGCTCCCAGGGGATGCTGCGCTTCCATTCGTGCCGCACACGAGGCCCCCGGAACAGACGCAGCTCGGATGGAGTTATTTTTTTCGCTGGTGGATGTTAATCCTGCCTCAGTTAATGCCTCCGCAGCGCCTCGCCCGGACCCCCCTTCCAGGCTGGAGCGTCCCAGGGCTTCCGTGGGGATGGGGTGGGGCGTCAGGGGGGTTTGGTACCGCCGGATCTGTTCCCGGGGTGGATGTGGAAAAGAGCGGGGTGGTGGGAGCGCAGAAAGGGATTCCCCAGCTGGCGAGGAGGAGGAGGAGGATGTAATTGTACGGTACAGACTGAGCCTGTCAGGCGTCCCTCCGACAGCGCATCCCGGGGCACCTTCACCGTAAATAATAAAGAACAGCCCGGAGAGGAGGGGATTAACAAGGACAGGCGAGGCACTTATTCCCTAATTGATGGGTTCGTATTCCTGCGGAGGCTGCAGCCGCAGCCACCCTGATGCCATCGCGGGGAGCGGGAGCCTCCTCCCCGCGGCTGCTGGGGAGATGCAGGCAGCGAAATGCAGGCAGGGAAATGCAGGCAGGGAAAATGCAGGCAGAGGAAACCAGGCAGCTCCAGGGCACAGCAGGCAGCTGGGGCACAGCACCAGCATAGAGAGGGGATGAGAGCCCCATCCCATGGGATTCACCATCCTCTGGATCTTGGAGTCCAGCCAGGTCTTGGTGTTTTTCCTCTCATCCTTGATTTAACCCCTTTTCTACTAAATCCTTAGAGGAGGGACCAAAATCCCGGTGTCTTGCCCCATTTCTTGCTCACAGATGCTGGGATCGGGTTGTTCCACCTGCTTTGCCCAGGGTTTGGGGCATCCCAGCTGGGCAGGAGCGGGGAGCAGGATGGGGTCCCAGACAGCTTGAGTTTGCACGTGGGTTTAGCTGAGCTAAAAGAAGCTCTGGGAGGAGGCTGGGCCACTTTGGGAGATGTAATTATGTATAAAAAAAGCTTATTCTGGTCCCTGCAGGGAGGGGCTGTGTCCAGCTCCGCCTCTCGGGATGTGCTGGGACCCGCTGGGACCCCAGGCCCTGCCTGGCCACTGTGGGGGTGTCCCCTCGTGGCCAGTGCCAGAGCTGGTGCCTGTTCCAGCAGCACGGCCTGGTTCCCGTCCTGGATTACCCTCTCCCCACCGGCGGGAGGGGGAGCAGCTCCCCGAGTGCCAGATGGTGCCATTTAATTCTTTTTCTGGGTGAGCCTGGAATCTGTTTGTGCCCGTGTGAGCAGGACCCCAGGAGAGCGGCGCAGGCTGGGAGCCTCCAGCCTTCGGGCACAGCAATTTCCCCTCTGGAAACGGGAGAAGAACATTCCCAAAAGCACCTTCCGAGCTGCAAACACCCCTCGCTGCACGGGGCAATGCGAGCATGGTGACCCCAGCCCCTTTTGGGGTGATCTGGTGATCACTCTTCCCTGCCTGCAGCCCTGCCAACTTTTCCAGAGCTGGACAAGCAAGCTGGGATGTGGGAGCTGAGGAAGAGGAGGGGGTGAGGAAGGCAGGGAGATGTCCGTGGAGGCAGCGGTTTCCCAGGTGCTGCTGCCAGATTGCTGCCCGTGGCCTCCACTCAGCTCACAATTATCTGGGGTAATGGCAGGGGAGGGTGACCCAGATAGCGCGGGGAGGAGGATAATAAGGAAGATGTAACCGAGGCTTTGGAAAGAGGGAAATGAGGGTGGGGGGGACATGAGAGAGGGAGGAGAGAAGCTCTGGGATGAACCCTGAGCTGGGATGCTGATCCAGCACAGCTCGGAGCATCCCCACTGCCCATGTCATCCCCGATCCAGGTACTGCACCCCCGGTAAGCAAAAATATCCTTTCCTGGATCGATGGCCCTGCAGGGCTTGGGGTGGAAAAAGGGGCAGGCAGAGGACAGGGCTGGCAGCTGTGTCCCAAAAGGAATTTTCCTTCCCCACTGAGCCGGGATGAGTGGAGGGGGGGCTGTGTGGTGGGATGCAGCTCTCAGCATGGAGCTGTCCCCAGCTGTCACACCCCCAGGGGACTTTGCTGGAGGGCACCTTGGGGGACAGTACCTGTGGGTCAGCACAGAGGGGCCTGGGGCTGCTGCCCTGGCTGGGCACCTCCCCCCTCCCAAAGGGCCCACGCAGCAGTTCTGGGCCCCGCCGGCACAGCCGGAGTGATATCCATTATAAATCTCCCAGGCCTCTGCCATCATCCCCGCTCCACGAAGAGCTGAGGAAGCAGAGGTGTGAGCCAGCGCTCGTCCATCACACGCAGAGGTGTCCCCACGCTGCTGCCACCTGCTCCGGCCACCTTGGCAATGTGCTGTGGCCGCTTCCCGGGGGGAATTCTGCCTGTTCCTGCACCTGGGCTGCTGCTCCTCTGCCTTGATTTCCCCCCTGGCCCATCTTGGGCTGGGGCAGAGCTCGATGTCCCCTCTCCAGTGGGACTTTGGAGCTGATTTTCTGAGCCCAGGAATGCAGACGACCAAAGTGGGCACTGCCCATGCCAGTGTGGTGCTGGGGACTCACCAGCAGGACAAGGCTCCTTATTTAAAATCAAAGAGGCTGGGAATGCTGTGGGATCAGGACAGCAGTCCCATGACAGGACAGCCCTGACTTGTCCCCAGCCTGGTGGCCGGCCATGCTTGAAGTGAAGGCTGAGGGGCTTTGTCCCAGCACGGTGACACAGAGGTGACATCCACAGCACAGAACAAGGCTCCAGGATCTTTGGTTCTCGGCTCTGAGCTGCAGCCCCCAGCGAGGCACAGGGTCTCATCCCAGGCTTTATTTGGGAGCAGAGTCTGCCCTGACCCTGCAGCGGGTGCCGGAGGAGCAGCCCCGGGCAGAGGAGCTGCAGGAAAGGGACCTTGTGCTCCATCCCGGTGTGGTGAGGGGGCTGCTGGTGACCCCACGGAGGATTTGGGCTGGGAAGGAGTTTGCTGGTGTGGGAGAGCATTGCTCCGGAGCAGCAGCAGCATTCCCAGCAATCCTGGCTCATCATCGTGTGATATTTAAGTGGCAGAAAAGAAAATAAAGCAGGGGAGGGTGGGATGAGGATGAGCTGGAGGGAGGGGAGGAGCCGCCTCCCTTCCCTCCCACACCTCCCCACGGCTTCGGGGGACTGGGTGGGCTGGGGTGACGCTGGTGGGGGGCCAGGCTGGGTTTTGAGGGGGGGGACACCAGGGAAGGAGGACGACGTGTTCTGTGACAGGCTCGAACGTGACTCAACGTCACCTACTTTCCACCACCACGAGGAGGAGGAGGATGAGCTTCTCCCCCCTTCCCTCTCCTCCTGAGCTGCCTCCGAGGGCGCGTCCGCCCCAGGGAAGGGAGCACCGAGAGCCCTGCAAAGCCACTCTTTTATTAATTGAATATTCAATTTTCAAAATAACCTTGAGGAACTAAATGAAGAGGCTGGGAAGAGATAGCTAATTGTCAGCTGCACCTGCTCGGCACATAACCACGAAACTGCTGCTTGCAGCTTCCTTCCAGCCCACTCACACAGTTTAGAGGATTTTTTTCCCCCCAAGCAGTTTATGTCGGTGCAGAGGGCACAACAGCCTGGCAGGGCACGAGGAGAACTCTGGGCACCAGCGTGGGGTGTGAGGGGGAGACGGGGCTGGGAAGGCTGGCAAGTGGCTCATCTGCCCCTGGGGGATGATTTTATGTAAGGCTGGGAGGGCAAGTGGGACGTGCAGGGGGCAGGCAGGGGTGTGTGGGTGCTGCATCTCAGGGTGCCACGCTGCCAGTGTCCCCAAACTGTGCTGGCTCCGTGGGGGATGAAATGGCTGCAGGGGCTGGCAGGGATTGGGGACACCCCAGCGTGTCCCCAGAGTCACCAGGACAAGGCTGGGGCCCTGCTCTATCACTGCCCGCAGTGCTGGTGCTGGCTCCTCCCTCCTTCCTTTGGGCAGCCTCCCCACCCCTGCACCAAAGCCACATCCTGAGCCTGCCCTCGCTCTGGAGAAGTCCTGGTGTCCCTCTGTGCCGGCTGTCTCCATCCAAGGGGCAGCAGGAGCAGCATGACTGCTCTTCCTGGGGGTCCTGAAGCCTCCAGCCTGGCCCTCCTGGGTGTCCTCCAGCCTGGGCATCCCGGGGGGTTTTAATGTCACCCAGCTTGTGCATCCCGAGGGTGCTGAGCCCTCCAGCCTGAGCCCTCCAGCCTGGGCATCCCCAGTGTGGTCATTGAGGGGGTCCTGAGCCCTTCCAGCCTGGACATCTCAGGGGTTTTGAGTCCCCCCAGCTGGGCATCTTGGTGGTTCTCATCCCCCGCTGTTCCAGGACATCCCAGGGGTTCTGAGCCACTCCAGCTTTTTTTATTCCAGGGGTTCTGGAAGCGCCCCCCCCATCCTGGCCATACTGGGGGTTCTGAGCCCCCCCATCCTGGCCACTCCGGGGCAGAGCGTGCCCTGCCCACCTGAGCCGGGAGCTGCAGGTGCAGGCAGGTGCCCGGGTCACCTCTGCGGCCACTGCAGCGCTGCCCGATGTCCTGGGACAGGCAGGGCTCCGCTCTCACGGTGGCAGGGAATGGGCAGCATCCTCCGGGAGGGTTCCGGCCCCGGGGGCAGCCGGCCCGGGCCAGATGCTGCCTCTCACCGGCCCCGTTCTCTCCGACTCGCTGGCTGCCTCCACACTTGGCTGCATTAATAATCAGCCGGCTGATGGGGAAGGATTTACCAGCTGTTTTTCATGACTCCATTGGCCTCAGATAAATCAGGGAGGGGGTGTCGCGCGGCGCTTGCCAGGGGCCTGATGGATGGTGTCGAGCGAGCGGATCGCTCACACGCTGACACTCGCGGGCTCCGTCAGGCTGCCGGAGAGCGCGCGATTGATTAATGGCCCCAATCAAGCGGGGCGGAATCGCCGGG
>VZTF01007554.1:835880-874143 GCA_013397755.1 Cnemophilus loriae | reverse complement strand
CTAAAGAGCTGAGCACACACAATATTTCCAAAGCAATTGCAAGCGAAGCAGGGAGCAGCTGTGGGCTGAGCAGCCCTGCCTCCCTCAATAGCGGCAACATCTGGACGCGGCAGCTGTGCCGGCGAGTGAAACCTGTTCGGGGCGAGGGGGAAGGGTGCGGGACCCCATCGCTGGTGGTGGGAAACCTGCCTCCGGCTCCAGGTCCCTGCCGGCGGGAGAATTCTCCAGAGGCACCATCTCCTCCCCGTGCTTCAGGGCAGGGTGCGGGGGGAGCCCCTCCTGCACCCATCGCGCTGGGAAGGCACCAGCCCGGTTCCTTGGGAGCTGGGGAGAGCCGCTGCCCTGGGATCGCGGCAGATGGAACAGCGCTCCCCGCTCCGGCTCGTTTGTGGTCCCTGTAGGGCAGGACCCCGCCGTGGGGTGGGTGCTGGGGAGGGTGGGTGCCCCAGGAGGGGCTGGGGGTCTCGGTGGGGAGCCAGGCTCTGCTCCGACCTTCTGGGCAGCATCCCTGGGGCTGGAGGGTGTTTTAAAGGAGAACTTTCCAGTGAGCCCAGCCGCCGAGGAGTGGGGATGTTGTAGCTCAGGGATTGCAGTCGGGTACCAGGGGCTGCTGGAACCCACCACGGGAGCGAGGGGGGCCCCAAAAGCTGGGTCCCCAACACAGCAGACCGTAGTACTGTTGGTGGGAGTGCTGGAATGTCAGCGCTGGGTGGCCGGTGCCACATCCCAGCCCCGCGTGGGGACGGGCGGAGCAAGCTGCTGGCACACAGGATGTTCCCCCTGCTCCTCTGCCCTCCTCTGGGGCATTGGGGGGTGGTCCCCGTCCCCACTAAGCCCCACTGCCCTCCTAGGGACAGTCCTTGGGGTCTCGAGGCAGAGCCCATGTCCTGGTGCCAGCCCTTCTGTCTGTGCCAGGGAACAGGGTGGCACCAGGGAGCATCAGGGAGCGGCTGCGCTTCACAGGGCTCCCAGCAAGAGCCTCCTGGAAGCCAAAACAATGGAATTATTCCATTTAATCTGGGGGCAGGAGCAGCGGCGCAGGGGGCAGCGCTGCCTCTCTGGGCACATCAGCTCCCAGCTCTGCGGGCTCCGTGCCCCCCTGTGCCCCCCAACACCCTGATGGGTTCGGTCTGTGCCTGTGGGAGCTGCCACCCCTCCGGGATGGGATGTGTGGGTGCAAGGGGCAGGAGAGGAGCTGGAGGGGGGCCTTTTCCCTGGCCATCCCAGGGGACAGCTTCAAGCAGGAGCCCCGTGCCCACCTGTAGGCACTCCGTGAGGCTGGGGACACGGGCTGCAGCCCCTCGGTGTCCCCAGCTGCGGACAGGCAGTGCCATCCCTGGACGGATGGGCTGGTGGAGAGCACAAGAGATGCCCAGGTCAGTGCAGCCCTCTCAGGGGACAGCAGCCAGGTGTGCTGCCCGGGTGATGCCCTGGCCAGGCTCCTGCCAGGGCTTTGCTCCCAATCCCTGCCGGCTCTGGGCAGACGTGCAGGGCTCTGATCACTGCTGCCTCGTGGCTCTGCACAGGGCTGGTGAAATATTTACAGCCCACTCTCCTTTGAAGTGTGCTGTGCTCCCAGCCCCCTCCCCGCAGCTCCTCGGGGCGCTGAGCTCGGTGCCACTGCACCAATCCCATGGGATAAGCCATGGCACATCCCACTGAGCCCACTGGCCCTGCTCCTGCCCTCCCGTGCCGCTCAGCCTCCCAGCAGCGGGGGAAAAGCTGTGGTACAAGCCAGGGGCATCTCCCATCCTTGGAGCGCTGTGCCTGTATCCACAGACCAACATCCCTGCTGCATCCGTGGCTTTCCGTGTCCTGGTCCCTCCCTGCTCTCATCCCATGGAATCAGGGGTCAGCGCTGGGCTCTTCAGGGGGCTGGAAAGGCCCAGCAGCACGGGATAACTGCAGCAAGGCCAACACAATGGGAAATGGGAGCTCGCTGCCGGCCGCTGAGCTGGAAACCCGGACAGCCCCGGGCAGTGAGCGTGGCACTGCTCCCTGCCCTGGCTGTGCCCTGTTTGCTGCCAGCTGTGCTCTGTGGCACTGGCTGTCCCTATCCCTGGGATGCCATGAAGGTACCAGGACTGTCCCCAGCGCTGCCACCCCCGCTGAGCACGGGATCTGTGCTGGGGGCACTGTGTGTGGCTGTGCCCAGTGTCGGGCTGCAGGATGGACTGGGAGACTCACAGTGGGAAATCATGGAATGGTTTAGGTTGGAAAAGTCCTCTAAGATCTGTGAGTCCAACATTAACCCAGCCCTGCCAAGTCCAACACCAAACCAGGTCTCCGAAATCCTTCACCTTCCCTCTGTCCCAGCGTGATTTTGGTGAGCCTGGGTGATCTCCATGAGGGCCTCCCCTCTCCCACCTCCCCGATGGCCCTGCAGAGCCACCAAGCACACCCCGACACCGTGGGCATGGGGTGCTCCAGGTTGTGGCTTTGCTCTGCTTTGGCTCAGGCATCTTCAGGGGTGGGACCCAAATTGGGCTCTCTGGGAAGCTGGATTTGGCAGAAGCAGGTGCCTCCCTGCCCTCCCCACCTGCCTTCTGGGGTCTCTGCCTCACTTTCTCTGGGGTCTGATGATGTCCCCAAACATGAGACGCAGTCCCTTCCACGCTGGGAGCCTCAGTGATGCCCTTCACACCGAGGGGATCTGCCCTGCCCTCAGTTCAGATTGGAAAACACAAACGGAGACCCCCCCAGTCACTGGGGGTGCATGGGCTGTACCTGGGGCAGGACAAGGGGAGCTCTTGGGGCTGTCCCACACCCACGCCCTGCCCCAGAGGTGGCCATGGCTTTGCCAGCCCTCTGGAAGGGGCATTTCCCCACCCCACCCTCCAGCCTAAGCCTCTGGATTTTGGGAGGGCTCTCCCTGCAGTGCAGGAGGCTCCTACCAGCCCTGATGCCTACTGAGAGTGGGAAGGGCATCCCGTGAGGGGTCAGGCACGGAGCGGGATCGCTGCTAAATGCAGTGCCCTGGCCTGGGAGAGGAGCGGAGCGGAATTCCCGGATTTCTGGGTTGGCGGCAATAAAGCCTCGCATCGCTGCAAAGGGAATTCAGCCGCCTCCGAAACAAGGTTAAATAAACAGCTCGTGGGAGCTCTGAGGAATCCCATGGCACAAACACACACACAAACACACAGGGGTGGCACTGCCCGGGCCGCGCTGGTGTGCCATGGTGACACACACACAGGGGTGGCACTGCCTGGGCCACGCTGGTGTGCCACGGTGACACACACACAGGGGTGGCACTGCCTGGGCCACGCTGGTGTGGCATGGTGACACACACACACACAGCACACACACATAAGGGTGGCATTTCCTGGGTGCCCACACAATGCTGTGACACCCTGGTCACGCTGGCACCCTGGGAAGGTGACAGATCCCCCAGACCCCTGTGCCCAGTTCAGGCAGCGCCAGCCCAGCGCTGTCACCTCTTTAGAGGCCAGCAGTGCTGCTTCCAAGAGGATCGGCAGAGGCTGGAGATGTTATGGAATTACTCTGGTCACATCCCCAGGGATGGGGTGGGGACACCCACAGTGCTGTCCTGTCCATATGGGGATGGAGCGGGTGGGCACAGGGAGGGATGCACCAGGAATTGCGTCCCTCCCGCAAACCATCGAGTGCTCAACCCTGCCTGGAGTTCTGCAGCGCTGCTGAGGCTGCAGCAGCAGGATTTGGGGAGAAAAGGGAATTGCCTGCACGGTGCAGGGGGTTACAGGGCATCCCAACCCTGCAGCAGCACTGAAATCCCCCTGGGCCAGCTCCGGCCAGCCCCCAGCCCTGGCAGTGGGACACCTGCTGTCAGCAGGACCTGCAGCACCCTCGGGAGCATTCCCAAAGGGAGCCAAGGTCCCCTGGGGTGCTGCCAGCTGAGCAGGGGGGTGAGGGGCAGGGGGCCAGACTGGTGCAGCTGCACATCCGCAGGGTGCCGGGCGGGCAGGAGGACGGCAAGCCCCCCAGGGCCCGGCAAATATCTCCATGGGCTGTCCATGGAGAGCTTTCCCAGCAGGCTGGGAGCACTGGCACATTTTTAGACGTTTTGTTCTCCCTGTAAATCCGTCTCCGGGAGCGAGCGCGGTCGATTGATTTTGTGCTGTGCTGTGCTGGCAGCACCTGCTCGTGCTGCCTGAGCGGGGACCCCGCACCCAACGCCGGGCCTGGAGCACCCCCAGCACCCAGGCAGGTGGCAGGCAGGGGACAGGGACTCAGGGGTCTCAGGGCTGTCACCTGACCGGGCTGGCAAAGCGGGATGGGTGGAGGATAGGGGAGAGAAGGGTGGGAAGGAGGAATATGTGGGAATGGGGGTGTGGATGCTTCCCCAAACCCGCAGCTGAGCCACAGTGTGTGGGGACAGCCACTGTCCCAGCAGAGAAGGGACCAGGAACACCAACAGCCCCCAGCTGGCACTGGGATCAGCTCTGGAGTTGGGAAGCCTCTGGCTGGGCAGGATGGGGATGGAGCTGAGCGATGCCGGACGGGGGCTGCAGCTGACCCAGCCGGATGCTGCCGTCCCTCACCCGGCGCCACCACGCGACATGTGACCCCCCCGGTGCCACTGCCGCTGCCCCGAAGGCCGTGAGGACAGCGGCGGCTCGGCGGGGACGTGGCGGGGCTGCCGGGGAGCCGTTCCCCCGTAATTGCGGAGTGTTTGCTGCGCTGCCGCTTTGCCATGGCAACGCCTGCCTGGCGCGGCGGCAGCCTCGCAGCACAGATTGTTCCGAAAGGTCACCGCCGAGGGGCGGGGGGCTCGCCATCGCTCCGTGCTTGTGAACAGGGAGACGGAAGGGAAGCACAGCCCCTTCTCGGGAATTAATGCCACCAGGGGATGGTGCGGTCCCGGGGATGAGCCCTCCGGGGTGGCTGAATTGCTGCAGGGAGACCGGGAACTGGGCATGGCGGTGGGACGCGGCTCTGTGGGGCACCCCGGGGTGTGGGGCAGCCTGTGGGGCCACGGGGTACCGCGGGCAGCAGCAGCCCCAGCCCCGTGCTCCTGGCTCCCGGTTTGCTGGGAATTAGAGGTGACCCAAAGCAGCACTGAGCCGATGGGTGGCAGTGCCACCACTGGGGCAGTGGTGCTTCCTCAGGGACTGGGTGACTCCCTCCTGTCCCCCCTGGCTCCCAGCGCTACCAGGAATGCAACAGCATGCCTGTGCCCACTCCTATGCCAGCGCTGCCAACACAACCTTGGGAGGGATGGATCCCAGACTGAGGTGCCACCCAGTTTTGGGAGCTGTCCTGGCTCCGGATCAGGTAGCTCAGCATGAATCCTGCCAGCCCAGCACAAGCCGCGGATGTTTGGGTGCCCACCTGAACAGGAGGGCATGGAGAAGGAGCCAAGATCCTCGCGTTCCCTTTCCCAGGAGCCCCTCCGTGCCCCCCCGCAGCCTGGCCAGTGCCCGGAGAGCCATCGGGGTTAAATATTCAGGAGCACTCGCTGTGCACATTTCGTAAAGATCAAGCGGCTCCCAGGCCTCGCAATTCCCTTCCCCTGCTGCCGGGGATGCGCCTTAATGAGTTAGCAGAATGATACATTTTTAAAGTCATTATTTCCGGCCATGTTCAAAGTTCCAGCATTTCCTCTGCTCCAGTTGCTCCGGCGGCCGCCCCGCTGTGCCCCTCCCTGGGGACCTGCCCCCACCTGGGGGTCACCGAGGGGGGCACCCCACCGGGATGGGGCACCTGGGGAGGGGTGGGGGGCTGTGGGGTGGAGCAAGGAGGGGACCCCAGGGGATCCCGAACCCATCTCCCCCCTATGCTGCCGCAGGACTCTGTATGGCCTGGGGGTGCCTGGGGACACTGATTCCTGCCCTGCCTGGGCACGTGGGGACACAGATCCCCTCCCTGCCTCGTGACAGTGGGAATATTGATCCCTGTCCTTCCTGGGGGCATGGCAGCACTGATCCCTGCCCTGGCTGAGAACATGGGGGCATGGGGATATCGATCCCTGTCCTTCATGGGGCCATGTGGACACTGATCCCTGTCCATCCTGCGTCTCAGGGACACTGATCCTTGCCCTGCCCTGGGACATGGGGACATGGATCCCTGCCCTGGCTGGTGAAAATCTGGATATCAATCCCAGTGGGGAGAGATGGGATGGAGTTGCGGGGTGCACATGGCAGCACGAAGAACAAAGGACCGCGTGGCTGCTCAGAGAGGCTTGTCTGGCCTTGTCCTTGGGGCAGCCACATGGTGGGACCCTCCGGGAAGGAGCCCGCCGCAAGCTGACGGGCATGATCACCCCACAGAAGGGCACTGAGAGGGCGTGTGTGCTGACATGGCAACGTGGGATAGGTCGGTACCCTGTAAGGAAACACGGTGTTTAATAAAGGTATAAAACTCGCTCGTCGCTTTGAATAAACGATCTTCTTGGGGACAAGCAAGGAGGTCTGTGTGTCTTCGTTCCCCATTGCTACAAATCCCTGTCCTTCTTGGGTCTAGGGGACACTGATCCCTGACCTGCCTGGTGAAAATCGAGATATTGATCTCTGTCCTTCCTGGGGCTATGGGGTCATGGACCCCTGCCCCGCTTTGGGATAGGGGACACTGATCCCGGTCCTTCCTGGGGCCGTGGGACACTGATCCCTGCCCCGCTTTGGGACAGGGGACACTGATCCCTGTCCTTCCTGGGGCCGTGGGACACTGATCCCTGCTGTGCCTCACAGCAATGGGGAGGGGATATTGAGCCCTGTCCTTTCTAGGGTCAGGGGAGCACTGATTCCTGCCCTGCCTAAGGGTATGGACACATGGATCCTTGCCCTGCCTGGGGCCATGAGGACATGGATCCCTCATGGCGATGGGAACATGGATCTCTGCTCTGCCTGGGGACACAGGGACTTTGATCCCTGCCCTGCCTGGGGCCATGGGAAGATGCCGATCCCTTCCTTGCTCCGAGGGCAGCGCAGGCAGCGCAGCACAGCTCCCTTGGCAGGCTGCGCCAGGCAGGTGCAGAGGCAGGGGCCCAGCACTCCCCCAGAGCCCCCCAGCAGCGGCCCCCCGCTAATTGAGGGTCTGCCTGCACTTAATCACAGCCTTGGGAGCAGCCAGAGGGAGCAGCAGCTGGGAAGTGCCGTGGAAACCGCCCCAGAGCTGCACCCGGGCTGGGCAAGGGGCTCTGGGACCCAGCAGCTGCTTCCTGCATCCCTTCCCTCCACACCATCCCGCTTCCCCAGCACCGCGTCCCTGCTCCCAGCCCCTCTCCAGTGCTCCCTCTCTCCCCCTGCCCACTCCCTGCTTGGGAACACACAGGATCTTTTCAGGTTTGATCAGATACTTCAGCTCTGAGAGGGCTGAAATCCCAGGCACTGAGGCTTTGGTGCAGCAGCTGGGGATGAGACTTGGCGCAGAAATTTGGGGACTGGCGATGCCACCTCTGATGTCTCGATGTGCTGCCCTCCTATGTCATCTGCACATGTCCCAGACATGTCCCAAATCCTCCCAGATCCTCCACCCAGATGTTGGCAGCTGCCCCTTGGCCATGAGCTTTGTGCTGGCAGGTTCTGCCTCTCAGCTTCATCCGGGGAGGATTCCAGGGCACCAGGCCCCCGTGGTGCCAGCCTGGCTGCTGGGTGACCCCTGCTTCCTGCAGAGTCACCTCTGTGCTGTGGGACAGGATGTACCTGGGGGAGTTATCCCAGTTCTCATCCATGCCACAGGAAGAACCCCACGAGGATGAAGTGCTGGAATTTGGGATCAGGGAGGGAGCTGCAGGGAGGGCAAGGCAGGCAGAAAATCCCAGGGATCGCCACCTTCTCCCTCCCCACTGCCTGCCTTGGCCAGTGAAGAGATTCTGGAACAAACCAGGATGTGCTTTTAGGGACATTTCTCAGCTTTTTGGGACATTTCTCAACTTCTCCAAGGCCTTGGAAGCTGCTGGATCCATAATCTTCCCCAGATGGAGTCTGGCAACTTTGGAAGAGCTTACTGTGGGCATGAGGATCTCTATAGGCAGCTCACCCAGCCCGGGGAGGGGACCTGGGGGCTTCCTTGTCACCTGCAACCCCACACAGGGTGTCCCCACACGTGGCCATCGAGGTGGGAGTGTGAGAATCACCTGGGAGGTGCCACCAAACTCAGAGCCCCGTGGGCAGCCTGGTCCCACGGGCTGTGTCCGGTGGCGTGACCTGGGGGACACCAGGGTGACCCACCTGGCTCATGGCAGGCTGTGGGATCAAACCCTGGCACATCCAGAGGGAGAGTGGCCTGGAATGGTGCTGGGTGGGACTCAGCTCACGGCAGAGCCACGGCTGGTGATGCCCTGGGAGGGTGGGGATGGCAGGGCTTGCTCGGGGCTCCCCCCTGGCTACTCAGCACCCATGGGAGGTGCCCGGGCTCCTTCATCCATCCAAAAACTGGGCGGCAACACCAGCACTGGTGGCCTGTGGAGGGATTTTGGGATGCATTTCTCTCACAGCGTCCCATCGCTGTCCGTGGACACCGACAGACACCTCGGTGCTGCTCCAGAGGGGCACAGGTCGAGGCCATCAGGTGGGGGCTCTCTTGTCCCACGGATCCAGGTCCCCACGCGGGCTGGGGACACCGCGAGGGTTCTGCAGCCACAGCTTGAACCACTGCCTTGAGATGGAGAGATACCGGCGGCGGTGGCGCCTCCAGGCCCTCGGTAAATTATCTCGCCTCGGTGTTCATTAATCAACAATTCTTATGTAAACAGACACATCCCAAGCCTCTGCTTCCCGTCACCTTGGCAACAGCACAGAGCCGACCCTGGCTCGGGATGTGCTCCGAGCTCCCACCTGGGCCACAGCCCTGCCTGCAACTTTTTGCCTGCTCCCTTTTCCTCCCACAAGGAGTCTTCAGGCCCCTGGGCCTCCCCAGCATTGGGTCCTGAGCCTCCCCATCATTAAATCTTGGAATTCCACATAATTTGATTCTGGACCTCTCCATCGCTGGATCCTGGACCTCCCAGTCATGGGATCCTGGACCTCTCCATCGCTGGATCCCGGACCTCCCAATCATGGGATCCTGGACCTCTCCATCGCTGGATCCTGGACCTCCTAGTCATGGGATCCTGGACCTCTCCAGCACTGGATTCTGGACCTGCCCATCTCCAGCAACTGGAGCAGGGAAGCAGCAGCCTGGCTGCCACCATGTGCATGGCCAGGCCCTGGGGAACACATCCCACAGGGATGGGTGCTGGATACGGGAATTTGGCGGTGCCCCAAAGCCACAGCTGGGCTCACAGGGTGGGTGGGCAGTGGCCATGGGGTGCATCCCTGAACCCCTCCCCAGCCATCCATAGCCTCTCCCTGCTTATCCGTGTCTGGAATCTGTTCCTATCTCTCTGGAAAGCCCTCAGAGTGGATATCTTGTCCTGCTGCGTCCTCCCTCAGGACAAAACCAAGCCCCTGAGCTCTCTCAGGATCCAGCAGGAGCTGCCAGAGCAGCAGGGCACTGCTGCCTCTCAGGGCTGCCCCCCAGCAGGACAGCTCTGGCATGGAATAGGAAAGCCCTGCATGGGAGCTGATAGAAGCCGGAGGAGCCCAAGTCATTTAAGGTTGAAGAGAAATGTTAAAGACAGCAGGAAAAGCAAACATTAGTGGTAGCCATGCGGCTGAGGGGAATAGGAAGGGCTTTTACAAATATATCAAGGGGAAAAGGAAATACTGGAGAGTCAAGACAAAGTAGGCCCATTAATAAATGAGGAAGGATATTAAATTAATGATGATTCTCAAATGGCTGAGTTAGTGAACTACTTATTGAGAGCTGCCTTTAACAAGAACAACAAGGCAAAGTGGCTGAGACAATCAGAAAGCAGCCAAGGATGCTGGAATTGTCCTACATGGAGCGAGGGGAAGGGGACAGCTGGGCTACGAGCCCCGGGTGGCAAATCCCAGGGTTGAGCACCCCATCCATCTCTTCCCTGGCAGGAGCACTGGGAAAGAGCGTCTGGAGCAGCCGGGGCTTGGCAGAAGGCCCAGAGTAAATAAGGGGTCTGGGGGGACCATGGCTCCTGCCTTGGAGCAGGATGGGACCACAGAGCTGGAAAGGAGAGTCCCCAAGTGCAGCCCTTGCTGTGTGGATCCAGGCTTGGGAACTGCCAGGGAACAGCTCCTGTGGAGCCTGCATTGAAATGAGGAAGGAGAAGGGGTTCAGGTAGCTGGGTCAGAGCCCTCCTGGTTCATTTGAGTTTGTCCGTGGAAAATCAGCCCCTCCAAGCTGCCCTGCCGCTGTTTATCCTCCTTTTCGTTTGCACGGAATCAACCGGTGGCTGCCCAGTCAGAGGCTGCTCCTGTGCCCACAGGAAAAGCTCTGGGAAGGAGATTTTCCATCCGTCTAGAAAGAGAGAAATCCCTAAAAACACTCAGCTGCTGCTGGCTGGAAAGGGCTGGTTGGACCCCTGGGATCAAATCAAGGCAGGACTGATCCCTGCTCATGCATCCCCTGGGCACCGTGGATTAAATTCAAGGGCTGGAGGGATCACTGGGACAGTGTCCCACGTGTGGGACCTGCGTGATGCATGTCCCAAACAGGGAAAGGTGTTTGGTGTCCACCTGGGGATCCCTGGNGCAGGACCTCTCCTTAGACCCCGGGGCTCAGCACACCCCACCCAGCCCCTCCTGCCCTGCCTGGAGGAGGTGCAGGAGCCCCGGGGCTGCACATGGATGAGGGATGATTCTTCCCTTTTCCCATCACACCGGGAGCACGTCCCGTGGCCGAGCCATCTGACAAAGGGCTCTGTGGGGGACAATGTCCGGGAAACGAGGGCCCTTGTCAATGTTTTATGGGCCCGGGGCTCCCCAGGGTGTGTTTACGGGGCAGTAAATGAAAGCACTCAGCCAAGTGACATTTGTGTTCTGCAAATGCGATTATTATGCATGATTAGCAGCCAAGTGCACTGCAAAACCCACACTGGCGGCGCGGGAGGGGCCCTGCCCGCGGCTCCGCGCCCCGGGAAGCTCCTGCTCCCCACAAGAGCCTCTCCACGGGACAGCGGTGAGGATGAGCCGAGCGCCAGCACCAGCAGAGATCCCGGGACCACCCCCCTGCCCCTCGGCCGGCACTTCCCCAATCCCTGCCCGCTGGAGAGGGACCGTGCCAGCCGAGGAGTTAAAAGATTCCCTTCCCAGCTGCCAGCCCGACTTTCCAGAGGAATGCATCCAAACCCACTTTTTATCTTTAATTATTTATCTGTAACCAATTTGGCAGGAAAACCAATTAAACGAGTGGGTGATTAATGACCTGCTGATTTGCACAGGTACCTAATTTAAATGTCTATATAATATATAAGCACATTTTGGAGATGGTTTGATGGCTCAGGTCAGTTCCTGGCTGCTGGACAGGTTTGGAGGGTCACTCCTTGGTGAACTGGTGCTGGAGCATTCCAAGCTTCTCGACAGCTCCAGGAGCACGAGAGGGCTGTTTATTCCAGAAATCCCACTGGGCTTTCTCCCTGGCCAGTTCTGTGTTCATCACGTCCCCTTTGCCAGTGTTTCTCGCTTGGAAAACTGACCCAGATGGGAAGGAGCCGATGGGACAGAGGAGGATGCTGTCCCCTGGGAAAAGTGCCCTGTGCCAGGGAGAGACAGGCTGGAGCTGGTGTCACACTGTCCCCTCAGGACGCTGGGCAGGGGCTTGTGCAGCTTGAGCCAGCACTCACACCTCAGCCGGGCACAGATTGGGGTTGTCACCACCCAGAGCCACGAAGGCTCTTCCCTCCTGCTCCGTGAGCTCCGAGCATCCCTGTTCTCCCTCACACCACCCATCCTTCCCACCTCTGTGCTATGTCCAGGCTCTGCCTGTCAGGTGGGTGGGTCTGCAAGCAGCCTCCTGGGCATCCCTGATGCCACCAGGCTGTGTGACACCCTGGTGACACCTTGCACTCCTCAGCCTTGGACCCCAGAGGGGGAGACTCCCTGGTGATGGACAGCAGGATTTCCAATATTTCCATGTCTTTTCCCCCGTCTTTTCCATGTCTTTTTCCCCACTTCTGGGGCAAGTCAGAGCCGAGGCCAAGGGCTGCCCAACCCCAAAGTCTCTCCGTGTCCCTGCTTGGCTCAGACACCCTGGGGATGGAGCTCCCCACGGGAACAGGGAGGAGCAGGGAATGGGCCCATTGTTGAGATAGAAATGGTAAATCCATTAATCTTTAGGAATACAATTCACCGTGCAAAACAGAAAAGGAAAAGAGACACCTCATTTGTTATCAGGTGCATTGTGAGAGTCAGGTTCTTTAATTATCTCACCAAATTCTACAGCCCATTCATCAAGTGCCACCACCAGGCTGCCGAGATTGCCACCCACAGACCATCTGGGCACTGCGAGGGAGCCCGGGTGCTGCTAGCCCCCCGGGCATGGTGTCCTGCAGGCACAGGGGATGCTCCTTGCCCCCTGGAACCCCCTCAGGGCTCCCTGGAACCCCCTCACAGGCCTCCTTGCTGGGGAATTCACCTCCTGGATGCACAGGCAGCCCAGCACTGTCATGGAATCATAGAATCCCAGAATATCCTGGGTTGGAAGGGACCCACAGGGATCATTGACCCAGCTCCTGTCCCTGCACAGCCCCGACAATCCCACCCTGAGCCTGAGAGTGTTGTCCAAACGCTCCTGAAGCTCTGGCAGCCTTGAGGCCATTCCTTGGGCAGCCTTGTCCCCTACATGGAGAGATGGCAGCCAGGCCAGGGACATCATTGTGTCCATTGGGGTTTATGGAAAAGAGGGACAGTTACTTCTTCCACAGGCAGGCAGTGATAGGACTAGGGGGAGAGGTTTTAAACTAAACCAGGAGAGATTTAGATGGGATATTGGGAAGGAATTGTTCCCTGTGAGGGTGGGGAGGCCCTGGCACAGGGTGCCCAGAGAAGCTGTGGCTGCCCCTGGATCCCTGGCAGTGCCCAAGACCAGGTTGGACGGGGCTTGGAGCAGCCTGGGACAGTGGAAGGTGTCCCTGTCCATGGGCAGGGAGTGGCACTGGATGGGCTTTAAGGTCTCTTCCACCCCAAACCATTCCATGATTCCATGACTCTGTGACATGGCAGCATTCCCTGGGAGAGACCATTCCTCCTCCGCCCTCTGCCACCGCCCTCCAGAATCCCTGGGGGAGCATCCCAGCTCCTGGAAGCTATGGATGGAGCTGAGGGAGCTGGGCTGGGAGTTCTCAGGAAGGGCTGGACCGGGATCCTGTCCCTGCCACCTTCCCCCAGAGCTCCTGGGAGGAAAACTGGTTCCGGTCCATCTGGAGTCCAGATCGGCTCGGTTGGGTGAGTAATCCGGGAGTGGGAGGGAAGGCAGACATCTCCTGCAATTCCCAGCAGCGAGGAGGAGAGAACAGACTATCCTGGGAGCACAGATGGAGCAGGGAGAGGGGGCTGGGATTCCCAGGCCTCTGCTTCGTCCCTTTTCCAGGGGGACAAGGGTGGAAACACCCTGGAGAGGCCACGGCGGTGGGCACGGCGCAGGGTCCTGCAGCCTGGGTGACGTCCCACGTCACAGCTCTGCGGTGCCACTTCGGCTGAAGCCACGGCTGGGGCCAAGGGAGGGAAAGGAGCTGAGGATGCCCTGAGCAAACCCTTGGCGTGGTGTGAAATCTGCAGCAGGAGCCACCTCGCCAAGGCCACGCGCAGCGGGCGCGAGAGGGGAGAGGATGTTCCAGCAGCGCTGGCACTGAAATCACCTCCTTCTCCCCCAAGGTGCCAAGCGAGGTTATTTTAAGGCCTGGCACAAAGCCAGGCTGCCCCTGGGTGCAGCGGGCACACAGCAGCAGCGCCAGGGCCCAGCAGGACGAGGAGCAGGGATCAGGAGCAGGACGTGTCCCCTCCGGGATGTCGCGACATCTCATCAGCATCACCCGCCCCCAACCATGTGCTCGGTGACTTTGGGACAGGGACACGCAGCTGCCACGCGGTGTGTTCCACTCAGACATGGCCCACGGGGATGCGATATCCTGAGGGGAATGCCCTTATCCAAGCGCTGTCTCCTCCAGCCTGGGCTGGAGCGGCAACATGATTCAGAAGCCAAGTGTCTTTGCTATGAATATTTGTTCGTTTCTCTTTTTTTTTTTTTCTTGGTCAAACGAAAACATTTCTGCAGGGAATGACTGTGACTGATTACATTTGTCAGGGTTTTTATCAAGCAATTGAAAGAGCCGGAGATTTTTTGGAAACCAAATAAGTGAAATATTTTGGCTGGTCAAAATTGTTTCCAGCAAAAATCCCCGGAAAACGCAGCGAGAAACCGTTGTAGGAAATTTGCAGCGCAAATTAAAATGTGTTTTTCCAAGGGAAAATGGCTCCAGGGAAAATAAATTTCTTAGCACCACTGGTGGAAGGATGCTCCGTGCTGAAGGCATCTCCCCATGGGGTGCTCGGCTCTAGGAATGTGGTGCCAGGCCGGGGACAGTGGGTCCAGCTTTTGTCCTTGCCGCAAAATGGCTGCACAGATTTTCCTCACATTTCCCCCAAAATGTCACCTCTAGGCCACAGGGATGGGAGGAGGATTCCAGGAGGAGCGTGGTCTCCTGTGCACAGCGGAGGGGATGCGGTGAGGAGCACCAGGAAGGCTCAGGAGATCCCTCAGGAATGGGATGTACAGGAAACAGGATGCTGAAAGGATCTGTGCCATGCCCTGGGGACCTTGTGCCACCATGCCATGAGGATGCGACATTCCAGCTGCACCTCACCTTGGACGTCCACAAAACATGGGGCAGCTAAACAGGGTTAAAAAATTCCTCAGAGTCAGGCTTGAACCTGCGGGAAAGGAACGTGGGCCAGGAGGCAGCAGGAAGGTGCTGGAGGCAGAGCTGGGATCATCACCGAGCCTGCTGTGGGCTGTGGGTTGGGATCTCTGCATCCCTTTGGGATCTGTGCCACATTTCCCAGGGCTCCTGCAGCAGTTTTGTGGCCTCCTTGTCTCTAAGCCCTGCGTGTCCCCAGCGTGGCCCGGACAGGGCTGATCCCTGACCCCGGCGCAGGCTGAGCTCTGTGCGGAACGAGCTGAGCTCTCCGGGTAAAAATAGCTCATGACCACGCAAATCTCCGGCTGGATATTAATGCAGATGCAAAGAGGTGCCGGCAAAGCTGGCAGAGGAGCCCTGCCCAGCCATTCCCACCTGGAATTTGCAATGCACAGGCTGCTGGCATCTGCTGGGAGCGGGGATTTGTTGGGCTGGGTGGCAGAGGCTCAGAAAGACTCAGCATGTGTGTCAGGGCGGTGAGGGGAGGCAGATTCCCTATGGATCACTGGGAAAGCTCCCAGGAGGAGGAGATGGCTCTGGGAAGGGTGACCACCTTTCCCAGCATCGCTCTTGTGGGTGCTGGGAGTCAGCACCCCTGAATCCACCAGCACAAGGATGGGGAATAATAGAGCCACGTTGCGCTCTTGGCATCACCACGGTTCCCAAGGAGCTTTGACCACCCCGAAAATGCCATCCCGGGACCGGGCTGAGCAGCTGCTTGGAGCCAGCTGGGTTTTCCACCCCTGAAAAGCCTCGGTGCCCTGTGCCCCCCAGAAAAAGCCATTTGCCATCGCTGCTGCAACCCTGTGCATGTCAGAAATACGGCTCCTGCGGGCACAGCTCCAGTCAGGAAGAGCCAGAGCACTCCACGGGCAGAGAGAGTCATGTGAAAAATGCTCTTGTTCCCTCTTAAGATGCTCGGAAGCAGCCTGAGGGCTTTAGCACTGTGCCGCTTTGGTTTAAGTTTCTCTAATGAGGTTTGCCTTCTATTACTGTCAGGGAACATTTTTCATTGTTGAAGCCACTGTAAATGCAAAGCCTTAAAAATGAGTTTCCATTTCAGATCTGACAGCTCAGCTGCTAATGTAAAATAGAGAAAAACCACAGATCAGGCTGCCTTTTAGTGCAATTAGCCCTCCAAATGGAGCAATTTACATTGGCACACTTGTGTATCTTCCTGCAGAAGGCAGGCAAAAAAGCCTCATTACTTAAGCGCAGACCTTTATGAGCAGAAATGAGGGGAAGAGAGGAAAAACACACCAGGGCTGGGAGCGCTGGGCTGTGCCTCCTCCCTGCGTGCCGACGTGCCGGGGAGACGCGGGGCTGGGCCGGGAGCACCGGGCTGCCTCTGCATCCGCACATGGAGCTGCCTTCCCGGGCTGGATCTGCACATGGAGCCTGCCTGGCTCTGCACATGGAGCTGCCTTCCCGGCCGCTTTCCCGGGGCCTCTCTGGCTGTACGTGCCTGTCACGGAGCTGCGGGTGCGTCCCTTGCTGTGGGTGTGGTGGCTGGGATGGTTCCCGGTGCCATGCGCTCTGGTCCCTGTGCCACACGCTCTGTTCCCGGTGCCACGCGCTGTGTTCCCGGTGCCACACACTCTGTTCCCTGTGCCATGCGCTCTGGTCCCTGTGCCACACGCTCTGTTCCCTGTGCTGCGCGCTCTGTTCCACGCGCTCTGTTCCCTGTGCCACATGCGCCGTTGTCCCTCCCCTGCCAGAGGAGTTGATGGATTAGAGGAGCTCAGCAATTTTTCAGTCCCTGCCAAAGCCTGCAGTGCTCCGTTGTCCTTTTCGTCATGTGCGCAGGTGACTCCACCACAGGGGCGTGCCATGGCCTGGGGGACCCTGTGCCACCTCACCATGGGGCTGTGCCACACCCTGGAAACCGCACCACCCCACACAGGGCTGTGCCATGCCTTGGTGACCCGGTGTCACCCTGCCTGGAGCTGTGCCATGCCCTGGGGACTCCGTGCCACCTCACCCTGGGGTGGTGCAGGATCCCAAAATGCATTCCCTGAGGAGCCGCCATTTGCTCGTCAGCACCAGCCGTGTTTCCATCCCCACTCCTCTCTCTGGCTCCGCGCCTGCATCCTCAATATCCACCCAAGGCCACGGCCCTGCGGCTCTGGCCTCTCTCAGAATAAAATAAGGTTTCTTCGAGGCCTCAGAGCTCTGATTCCCTCCTTGCTCCAGCCTCCTCCTCCTCTCCTTCCCAGCTCCATCTCTCTGGGTAATGAGGTTGGAATGGCTCCATCCAGCAGGTCTGTGAGGAGCCCCTTCCCTGCGAGGGCAGAGCAGACCTTGGGCCCCAGTCCAGCTGCTGCCAATTCCAGAGGCTCCTCCACGCATTTATTAATCCCATTTGCAAGCACAAGAGGGAGGATGAGGAGGAGGAGGAGGAAGCAGTGGCGGAGGCAGGCAGGAAGGAAGGAGGGACAGTGGTGGGGCAGCCTGGGAGCAACCAGGGATGGACACTGCTGGCAGGCAGGGATAGGGATGAGCTGAAGCTGCGTGGGTGGGATGTGCCACTGCTCCAGGCAGGGATAAATCAGAATTAGCTGGGCAGCTCCTGAGCTCCTTTGAACTGGGAATGGCCTGGCTGTGCTGGGGGCTCGCTGGCCCTGCAGAGAACAGGGCTGAGCCTGGCCCGCTGCAGCCTGGAATGCTCACTGAGCCCAGGATTCCAGCCTTTCCACTCCATCCCTTCAGCTGACCTCTCTCCTGGGCATCCTGCACCCAAATCCATTGCTGTTCTCACCCTTCCAGCCCTCAGCACAGGGGTTTGATCCATGTGCTGAGCTGGCTGGAGCTGCAGTGGCCATCCTTGTGGATCCTGGCGGGATCAGCTCTGCACCTCAGGGGTTTTGGCATCCCCTGGGGTGGTGACAGTGGCTTGGGGGCTCTCTCCAAAGCCCCTGTGCCCCTGTGGGGAGTGAGGAGCTGAGTTTGTATCTCAGCATGGAGGGCACGGAGAGGTGGAGTAAGAGTGGGTGATGGTGATGGCTCACAAGCAATTCCAGAGGCCTGCACTGTTCCCTTTGGCCGTCAGACCTGTCTCCCACCCCCAAACGATCCTGTCAAGCTGCCACCACACATTTCCCACACACCTGCACTGACTGGCACCGGTGACACCACCTTCCCCCAGCTCCTCTGACATCCAGCCCTGAACAAGGCTCTCCGTGGCACTGCCCGGGATGGATGTCAGGCCGACCTTTTCAAACAGCAGCGTGACACCAGCCTGCTCTGCTCACCTGAAACCCGCCCGCTGCTCATCCCCGGCATGGCAGCTCCGCATCCCACCCTTCCCACCTCCTGCTCCCTATCCTCACCTCTGGCACCTCCCCCAGCAGAAATCACCTCCTCATCTCCTCCTGTCTCCCAGCCAGACCCCTGTGGGAGGACACAGCACGTCCCGAGCCACCCATCCCAACCCCCCCGGATGCCGCAGGTGTCCGAACGCCGCTTCCCATTGTCTCCCCCGGTTGTTTTGTCCCTTTGCAAGGTTGGAAATGATCCGCTTCCCGTCCCCATCGCCGCGTTATCGCCGCTTTCATTCTCTACAGCTGCTCTCACTTTTGTCTGACGCCGCCCGCTTTTCTTAACAGGCCTCTGCTCTCCTGATTGAGGGATTGTCTCCATGGGTGGCTGGGAGAGTATTCTTCACAGCTTGGAATTATGATTCAAATTTCTCAGTTTAAATGTGCTCTTCCAGCTGATTCAGCTCCTGATTGTTTCCAGCGTGGCGGAACCGGCCCGCTCGATGCCGGAGCATGTTCGGCGTCAGGGGGGCTTGGCTCCAGCCACGCCATGGCCGCTCGCACCTGAGCAGCCACTGCTTTCCAGCTCGGAGATCAATTCCTCTTTATCTGCCAGGAGCGGGCTGATCCCGGCTTCCCTGTGCTGCCTGGAACTGTTTTTTTTATTGAGGGTATTGATCTGGCCCCTTTGGATAGCGGCGAGTGTGAGATGCTGGCAGGACACGAGATTAGCAGAGCTCTCATGCTGTCCCTCACCTGCCGGGCAAGAGGCATTTCAGGAGAGCTGGTTTGGCTCCCAGCAGATCCAGCTCCGTTACCTGGAGCAGCCTGGCCTGCAGGGACACCTTCCACTATCCCAGGCTCCTCCAAGCTCCAGCCAACCTGGCCTTGGACACTCCCAGGGATCCAGGAGCAGCCACAGCTTCTCTGGGTACCCTGTGCCAGGGCCTCCCCACCCTCCCAGGGAGGAATTCCTTCCCAATATCCCATCTGGCCCTGCCACCTGGCAGTGGGAAGCCATTCCCTGTGTCCTGTCCCTCCATGCCTTGTCCCCAGTCCCTCTCCAGCTCTCCTGGAGCCCCTTTAGGCCCTGGAAGGGGCTCTGAGCTCTCCCTGGAGCTTTCTCCAGGTGAGCACCCCCAGCTCTCCCAGCCTGGCTCCAGCGCAGAGGGGCTCCAGCCCTCGGAGCATCTCCATGGCCTCCTCTGGACTCACCCAGTTCATGCTGCAGCTGGCAGGGGCTGCTTCTCCTGATGCTTTGTCGATGCCCAGAGGTGTTGGCAATGGACACAGGCTGACGGCAGTGTGGGGTAGCACCATGTGTGCCCAAGTGTCCCTGTGCGCCGGGGCTGCCGTGGCTCGGGAACTGCTTCCTGTGCCTTTTGAGTAATTTATGAGGGCTCCTCCAGCAGCATGGCCTGGGAGAAGGGTGGGAAGGGGATGAGGCACTGGGCTCATCCCCTGTGTGACCCCAGCAGCCCTGGTAGGGCTGTGGGATGAGGATGGGGATGGGATGTGGGACAGGGATGTGGGACAGGGCACTCAGCCAGGGGCACCCAACTGCCCCTGTTCCTTCACACAGAGCTGGTTGAGGACGGATCCGTCCCTCTCCTGGCGCCAAACGTGAGAATTCTGAGCTAAAACCAATTCCATGTACACGGCAACGGGCGGCTGCATTTTTCATGAGCCAGATGAGCAAACAAAACAAGGCTTTTCCAAGCGGGAAGAGCCGGCCCTGCCGCTCATGGTCACTAAGCAGATGAGCGAGGAGCGGGTCTGACAGCCCATCGTGTTCCCGGGATCCACACGCCGGATCCGGCCTTGCTTCCCAGCTTCCAGCCAGCTTTTCACACCAGCAGCAGCAGCGGTGGCCACGCTGGGCTCCCTGGAGAGGGGTGGGGACAGCGACACCGGCACGCTCTGCTGGCACATCCCTCTGCTTCCCTGTTCCTGACATTCCCCTTGCCTCGCTCCCCCCAAACCAGCTCCAGCACCAGCAGCTCCTCCTGGGGGAAGAGCTGTGGGACTTGTTGCTGGTTTATTTCCTTTTTTTTTTTTTTTCCTGATTTTGAACACAATTAATTAAAACCCAGTGATGGTGTCCCAAAAGACGTTGTGGAAAAGCAGAAAGCCGGGAGCAGCCGGGCTGTCAAGCAGCTCAGGGATGCCCCTCTGTGTTCCACCACGCTGGGGGGGCACAGGCAGAGGGGCTGCAGGGTTCAGCTCTGGGGTGGTGTCACCAGCAAAGGCGCAGAGGGACCCTGCCAGTGTCCCCCCAGCCCAGGTCCCAGAGCTCCCAGGGCCTCTCCAGAGCAGCAGAGCTTTGCTGAAGTCTCCAGCTGTGGCATGAAACTGTGGTTTAACGTGGATATTAGGAAAAGTTTCTTCCCCCAGAGGGTGGTCGGGCACTGAACAGGGAATGGTCACAGCCCCAAAGCTCCACGAGTGTTTGGACAACGCTCTCAGGGATGCACAGGGTGGGATTGTTGGGGTGGCTGTGCAGGGCCAGGATCTGGATTGACGATCTCCATGGGTCCCTTCCAGCTGAGGATATTCTGTGATTCTATAATTCTGTGATTTCCCAGCCGTGCTGAGCAGTCAGGACCATCCCTCTGGGACGTGGCGGCAGCTGAGGCACAGCCAGACCAGTGGCTGAGTAACCACCGCATTCACCAGGCTCAAACCTTTGATTTTGGAGCCGTCTAGACGGGAGCCCCATCAAAGCCCGGGAGCTGAGGGAGAGCATTTGAGAGGCACCTGGAGAGAGCGCTCAGCACAGCCCCTGCTCCTCGGAGCTGCCTCCAAAGCCTTCTGACTCACAGACTAATGAGCAGCTTCCCTAACGACTGCTGGAATTGCTGCCAGAGCCCCAGGTGAAGGGCTGGGAGCCTGGGAAGGCACCTGGCGGGTTATTTTTTCCTGCAGAGAGGAGATTTGGGCCTAGGTCTCCATGGATGTAATGGAGATGTTCTCCAAGGTGGATGGGACTGGAGTGTGGGGGTGGGATGTGCTGTGGGGCTGGTGGTGTTTGATGGGAATGCGGCTGTGGTGTGACTCTGGCACATGTCCAGAGGGGACATTGGAGGGTGTGGGGTGACTTTACCCTCCTCACTCCTCCCCTTTATTCAAAGTGAATCCGTATTTTGATGCTAAATAGGAACCAGAGCCAGCAGGGACTGACGGGTGCCCGTCCCTCCTCTCCTGGTGTGTGCCCAGCACCATCCCGGGAGAAGAGACTGCTCCATAAATCCAGAGAGGCAGGAACCCCTGGGAGCCAGAGCGAGGGATCTCCTCCCAGCCAGCTCCAGGGGCATCCCAACTTGTGCAGGAATCCCTGGGAGCCAGCGTGAGGGATCTCCTCCCAGCCAGCTCCGGGGCATCCTGACCTGTGCCATGCCCAGCATCGCTGTGGGGAGACGGGATAATCCCACTGCAGCTCAGGCCATGCCGGCTCTCCCACCAGCGCTTGATCCATTTGGAGCACTGGAAGGAGCATGGCAAAGCTGGGATGTGGGGTCCCTGATCTAAAATCCATGCTGGGTGCTGGGGGATGGCTCCATGCCTGTGATGGGAATGTCCCAAGCCCTGGGACTGGGATGTGTTCTCAGCCCCGGGTGTGTTCCCAGCTGGCAGCACCTCCAGGGTGCACATTCCCCGTGGGTGTCCCAGCCTTGGGTGCCTTCCCTTCATCCCAGGGGCAGCACCGAGGCGTGGCTGGGTGGGAAGTGTGTAGCCAGCGAGCCAGCCCTCCCCAGAATGCTGCGATGTGGCTGCGTTTGGGGCTGCTCTGCTGTCACCTCCTCGCCAGGTGACAATCCCTCTGAGCGGGTGGCCCACAGTGCAGCAGCACCGTGCTCCTCATGCTGACAGATTGGCAGGGAGCTTTCCTGCTGGTTTGCAGTGGTTTTGGGGACCAGCAGCTGTGGGTGAGTCCCATGGGTGGCAGCAGCCAGAGCAGGGAGTGTCATGGGTGCCCCACTGTGCCTTGCACAAGCTGAGGACACCCCAAATCTTTGACACCCCAAACCTGTGACACCCCTGTGGGCACCCATTCCAACTGAGGGACATCTTGAGAGTCCCAAGAGCCTGAGGTCTTCTCCTGCCCCTTTTTTTGGGGTGCAGAGGTGCCACCACAGCAGTGAGGCACTGTGCTCGGAGTCCTGGGGACCCCGAAGACACCTTCCAGTGCTACCACAGCAGTGGGGCGCTGTGCTAGGAGTCCTGGGGACCCCGAAGACACCTTCCAGTGCTACCACAGCAGTGGGGCGCTGTGCTCGGAGCCCGGGGGACCCCGAGGACCCCTCCCAGTGCCACCACAGCAGCTCTGGGGAGGCCCTTAGCAACAAGGAGGTGACTTCGTGCCCATTCGGAGGGAAATGGAGCTGCTGGAGTCAGAGTAAATAATTAAAGCTGGAACTGCGGAGGAGAAAGCCGAGATAACGGAGGCAGCTCAAGCAGAAAACCTGGGATTCGCTGCCGTCAGCTCTCCCGGGCACGGCCACCCCGGGGGCTGTCCCTGCTGTGTCCCCAGCGTCCCCCCCCTCCCCGGCCGTGGATTTGCCATCTCCCGCCCCTTTTCACGCCTTGGCCGCTGGTTTTCACACTGTGCTGGTGCTTCTGGCCCATCCATCCGTAACCCCCTGGGGACCTTCCAGGGCAGCCGCCACCATCAGCCTTCATCCTCCTCCTCTTCGTCCTGCCTGCCCCTGTGGCCCAGGGAAGCCCCTTCCCACGTCCGCGCCGATTGATCCGCCTTGTTTTGCTGCTCCCTCCTGTGCTTCATAAATGTCAACTTTTTTTCCTCTGACAAAGAAATTTTGTGGTAATGACTCTTTGTGCCACTTCTAAATCCCCAATTACATAAGGAGCAGCAGCACAAAGCCATTCCCTTTGGTGGAAATCTCCGCGTAATCCCTTTTCCAGAGAAGCAGCCCGCCAGTGACACGCTTCTAACTCTTTGTTTGTTCTTTTGGATCAAATCTAACTGATTGCCGTGACTAATTAACTTTCCCTTTCTTCGGGCCTCTGTTGTCTTAATTAATTTCACAAATGCTTCGTTCCCAGCTCCCAGCCAGCTCCCAGGCTCGGTGGTGCAAAGCACCGGCAGCAGCAGCAGCAGCGGGGCCGGGCGGGTGCCTCTGGGGCAGGGCTGACCTTGATGCCAGCGGGGTTCCATGGCAGGCAGGGCCACCCTGGCACGTCCCCAGTGCCACCAAGCCCCTGGGTGGGCTGCAGGGACCCCTGGGCACTGCTGCTGGGATGTGGCGGGGCAGGAGGTGGCTCGTTGGAGGTGTGGATGGACCATCTCCCGCTGCTGCCTGTGGGCTGCCCCTCGGGCAGGGTTTAATTCAGGTCCTCGCTGCTTCCAGCTCCTGCCAGATCCTAATTTTTGCCCAGGGTACTTCCCCCTGCCCTGCAAGGCCCTCCTGAGCCAACACCCAGGCTGGGAGAAATCCAGCCCATAAATCTTAGAATTTTAAGGGCTGGAAGGGACCTTGAAGATCGTCTCATCCCGACTCGCCCTGCAATGGGCAGGGACATCTTCCACTAAAGCAGGTAGTTCAAGGCCTTGTCCAGCCTGGCCAGGGATGGGGCATCTACAGCCTCCCTGGGCGTCCTGTGCCAGGGCGTCACCACCCTCTCAGGGAAGAATTTCTTCCTCAGTA
This sequence comes from Cnemophilus loriae, assembly GCA_013397755.1. Taxonomy (NCBI): domain Eukaryota; kingdom Metazoa; phylum Chordata; class Aves; order Passeriformes; family Corvidae; genus Cnemophilus; species Cnemophilus loriae. Next base: position 850,531 of record VZTF01007554.1, on the reverse strand, counting down.
AAGAATATCTTCCTCAGTAAAGAACTTCTTCCTCAGTAAAGGATTTTTTCCTAAAGAAAAGCCTGGTGAAATCCTGCTGCGAAGGGCTGGTTTGGTAACATCCTGTCCCATTCTCTTCCCGCAGGATCCTGGCACAGCGGTCACCACCACGTCCCCCCCAGCTGCCACTCCAGGACCCCCAGCATCACTCGGATCCGTATCCCACGTTCTGCAGCGATGGGCACGTGGATCTCGGGGTTAGTTGTGTGCCATGGATGCGGATTTCAGGGTCAGTTCTGTGCCCTGGATGTGGATCTCAGGGTCAGTTCTGTGCCCTGGATGTGGACCTCTCTGCAGTTATTCCCCCAGGCTGGGTTTTTCCCAGACAAGGGTTGAGTTCAGCTCTCAAACCCGTCCTGTTGTCCCGGGATGGAGCTGCATATTCATGAAGGCGCTGCATTACACAGGGCTGATGGCAGCATTGAGATCTTATCTGCTGCTTCCAGCAGCCCTTGTGGTGGCTCTTATCAGCCCTTTCCTATCTGGGGTCTGCCCTGGATGAATAAACAGCTCAGCTCTTCCACTCGAAGGCTCTTGGGCTGTGGAGTGCAGCAGCGGATGCTCGGTGGAGATAAAGGGCAGCAGCCTGGCTGAGATCCCTGCCAGCCTTCCTGTGCCCCAAAAGTGGGGCTGGTGGCCCTTCTCGCTCCATGGGGAGGGCTCTGCTCCATGGGAAGGTCCCAAACCTTGGGGGAACCTGGGGGAACACGCTTTGGACACCGCTCCAGCCCTTGATGTGGCAGAGTTGTGCGGCCACCGTGCCCCACGTGACAGGGCCACAAGAGTGGCAGGATCCTATGGCAGGACAAGGGGAAATGGCATCAAGCTGTGCCAAGGGGGGATCAGGCCGGACACCAGGAGGAATTTCCCCATTGAAAGGGTGGTCAGGCCTTGGCAGGGGCTGCCCAGGGAGGTTTGGAGTCCCCATCCCTGGAGGTGTCCAGGGAATTCCTGGAGGTGGCACTCAGTGCTCCAGGCTGGTGACAAGGGGGGGATGGGGCACAGGTTGGACTCGATAGTCCTGGAGGCCTTTTCCAACCTCAGTGACTCCGGGATTCTCTGTTCTGTCAGAGTTTCCCCTGGCACAAACACGACTGGCAGAGCTTCCGCATCCCAGAATCAATAGTGGCACCACCCATGGGGGTGAGAGGGCCCAGTCAGAACATTGTGAGCTCTGGATCGGGGTTAAAGGGGTGACCCTGTTTGCCATCAAGGCCTCTGGTAGGAAATGAAAGAGCTGGACAAAATCCAGGAGCTCGGAGGAGGTGCTGAGGGAGCCAATCACCCCTGAAGGTTCTGGGGGCTCGGAGGGGCCTGTGCTGTGGGAAGCACGAGGCATTACTGGAACAGCAGATGACTCCTCCCGAACGCTGCCAGCAGAAATCAGCCCCTTTGCAGAGGGTGCATCGAAACCCATCTGCAATTAAGCCCTGGCAGCGCTGCTGCGCTTCCCCAGGGTCAGGCAGCCTGCAGAAATCCGGGAGAAATTGCTGCCGCTCCCGTTGGATTCACCCGGAGCAGCACCCAGCCCTCACCCCGGGATCAGACACTCGCAGGGAGCTCGATCCCTGTTTGCAGCTCGGAGCTAAAAGGCTTCTGTCACCCTGGCCTCTGGGGACAGCAGCTCCCAGCCCTGGCTCAGCTGGGCCGCCTCAAACGGAGGCTGCGGCTTCACGGCAAAGGGCTGAGCACAAATTTGAAAAGATTTGGTCTGCCTTTGTAGAAACCTTTGATTAAACCATGGCAGCCGGGATTGAGCTGGTGCTCATCTCCCCGGCCCCCCACCCCCTCCTACTTCTTCATCTCCCTCTCTTCTGCCTTTTCGCCTTGCCTCCTTTTCTCCCTTCACTTTGGAAGGGAGCGGATCAATAAATAAATAAACCCACAGAAATGTTATTTCTCCAGCAAGAGGCGCCTTGAAGTTCATCAGAAATAACAATCCCGACCTCCCGTGCATGCGCAGGGCAGGGAGAAGGGATGTGATTATTCCCTGGGGAAAAAGCAGCAGCACAACACGTTGGACCTGTTCCGAGGGCGCCGGGCTGACAATTTACCAGCAGCCTTTGAGCTCTCACTCAGTGGCTCGAAGAGTTTTGACATGAAAGGGCCACCAGTCAAATGAACGGAAGGATCAACTTGCAGGATTAAATGTCCTTGTCACCAACCCATCAAAACACGGCATTATTTTGGAGGGACAGATCGTTTGGAGGAGTTCACAGCAGATTAAACCTGAAGTTCCAGGGGATTTTTGGCGGGTGAAACGGCCGCAGGTGGCACCAGTGCTGCAGGAGCACGGGGCGGCTGCGTGTCCCCAGGAGGAGAAGGATCCACCTGCCCCTGTGGGGAGCCCCAGCCGTCCATCTGCCATGCAAAGGAGCATGCAAAGCCCTGGAGTTCCTCCCAAATCGACCCAAAGCTTCCTCCAGAGGATGGGGAACTCGAAATCCAGAGTTTACAGTGTGCGGTGAGATGAGTCAGGATCCAAATGCTTTCATCTTGAGGCTTGACCGCCTCAGAACTGCCCCAAATGGGGAGAGTTTGCAAAGGGGACGCTGCTGCAGACATTCCTGGGAGAACACACACATCAGCAGCCACACGAGGCTGTCTGGGTGCATTCCTGAGAGCAGGAATGGTGTCCCACCAGTGACTCAGGGTCCCCCGAGCACAAACCCGCAGAGCAGAGCCAGAGGATGGGGGCTCTGTGTGGGCCACAGCCCCCCAGCCCCCTTCATCCCTTCCTCAGAGTCAGGGTGAAGGTGGGCAGGACCCTCCTGGTCCTTGTCACACCCCAGCAATGCCACAGGTGAGCTCTGGCTGTGTTTGGCTGAATGAGGGAGCAGGTTTGGGGAGGGAGGTGTCGGCCAGGACATCCAGCATGTGGCAGTGCCAGCGGGGAACCACGGGGCAGCAGCTCCCGAGATGAGGTGGGGATAAGGGATACCTTGGTTCTGAAGAGCTCAACCAGCTCCTTTCCAGCTGCAGGTGTTAATGGGAGCTCAGCTTGGATAAAAGGGAGTCATGCACAGGTATGGGGAGCTGATCTGAGTCCCTGGCAGGGGCTGGGAGCAGAGAGAATATTGTCCAGTCCTTTCCTACAGGAGATGTCTCAGTTAGCAGCTCTTGCTGTCAGTCAGCAAGAAAATCCTGGTGTGGAAAGTCCACCCCATGGCCTGTTCCAAGGGCTGCTGCTGGCAGCAATTCCTGAAGGTCTTCCATGAGGACTGAGCCCAGCACAAGCATGGGAAGAGTCAGGGGGAGCTCTCGTGTGTCAGCAGTGAAATGCTGGCTGTGTTTGGGTGGAGAGAGGAGCAGGGTGGGAAAAGGAAGTCAAAGAATGGAAAAATTCAATGTATGTGAAAATCACAGTGAAGGGACAGTGGAGGAGGAACGGGATCAGCCTGGGGAAGGCCTGGTAAAGAGAAGCTGTGGCTGCCCCATCCCTGGAAGTGTCCAAGGCCAGGCTGGACGAGGCTTAGAGCAGCCTGGGACAGTGGAAGGGGTCCCTGCCCATGGCAGGGGGTGGGACGAGATGAGCTTTAAGGTCCCTTCCAACCCGAACCACTCCATGATTCCATGAGTCTACGACCTGTACGTGGTGTTGTTTGAGCCTGTCACACAGAACCACCCCCAGGCAGCAGGAGAATCCCTCGCAGGGTTCCTAGAGAGCCCTGGAGCCTTGTATGAATCTGCTTTGTGCAGAGAGAGGGGGAGGAGGTCAGAGGTGACCTTTTCCCTGACTTTGTCCCATCCCTCTGGGAGATCATTTTGGGAGGTGGGATGTCAAGCAGCATCTGCATGTGTTGTGTTTTCAAATTCTCCTTCCTGCAGAGGAATTCCACGTGGCCAGGCCAGCCGGTTTCCAAAGCACTTTCCCCCAGGGTAATTTATTGCCAGGAGCACCGCAGAGCCCGCACGTCCCTCCTGTCCCCTCCCCGAGCCACCTGCGGGGCACAGGGTGCTCAAACCCCAGCACACATGGGGCAGACAGAGCCAGAACTGTGGGACACGGCGGGGGATGATTTCCTGCAGCCAGCCTGGGTTCCACGTGTACCCACAGGTGCTGCAGGACACCTGGACCTGTGCTCTGACGTAAAAATGAGCCGCTGGAGCCGCTGCCCTTGCTCTGCCCCTGACCCCTGCCTGCACCCTGCAATTCCAGCAGCTGGGAGGGGATCCGTGGCACCCGGCAAGGCTCACGTCCACAAAAGGGCAGGGAAAGGGCTGGATGAGGAGCAGGAAGCCTGGGAAGGGCAGGGAGAGCAGGTACGACCAGCGTGGGGCTGCTCCGGGTCTGCGCCCCGGGCAGGCTGTTCCCTGCCTGCTCTTATCACAGCTTCCCCAAATAACTCCTGGAAGTGGTGCACGATCCCTCCAATCCTTGGGGATGGGAGCTGAGCTCTGCCTGGGTCTGCTTTGAAGGGAGAAGGGCTGGAGAGAACCAGTTAAGGCTGCTGAGTGCTTTGCAGCATCAAAGGGTGGCCTAAGCTCCTCTCTGCTCCCTCTCTATCCTGCCCAGCTCGTTTTGGAGCCTCGGGGATGATCACAGCCCCCTCCTCCACAGCTCCTTTTCAAGAGCGTTTGGTCCCTCACCCCAGGGAGTTTGCGGGAAACGCTCAGCCTGGTGTTTGCAGCGTCTGTGTCGCCGGAAAGGTGCATCCCACAGGGATGGGATGATGGGGTCCCTGAGGAATGACGCCACTGGAGAAACAAGAATCCTCATCACAGAGTCCCAGCCTGGCTTGGGTTGGAAGGGAACTTAAATGCCATCTCATTACACCCCTTGCCACGGGCAGGGACACCTCCCACTATCCCAGGTTGCTCCAAGGCCCGTCCAACTCGGCCTTGGACACTTACAGGGATCCAGGGGCAGTCCCAGCTTCTCTGGGCAAACCTCCCATCCCTCCCATCCAGCCCAGGCTTCATCCTACTTCCATGAGTAGAAACAAAATTAAAAAAAAAAAAAAAAGAAGAAGCAGGAGGTGAAAGATGTTCAGGGTGCACATAACCAGATTACAAAACATTCTTCCATTTTCCACATTCCAGAAAGGAGAGGGAAGAGCAGCAGCGTTTCCCGCTGACAGGCAGCGCCAGCCGTGGCGCAAACATCTCATCTGCGCCTGGAAAATGAGGCTGTGGAACCTGGAAATGAGGCAACTGCCCATTAGGCTGATGTGACATTAATGCTGCACGTCCTGGGGACTGGAGCACCCACGGCGAGCCTGGGAGCAGTGGGACAAGAGCAGGGACTGCCACTGCAGGGTGGGGGCTGCTGGGACACCCCCAGTTGTGGCACCTCACCCCTCTTCTCAATCCGACTGTCCCCCAAAGCCGCCCCCCAAAGCTCCGCTCCTTCGCAGCATCGCTGGAGTGGCAGTAAATGAAATACTATTGCCTGATTACAGTCAGGATATGGCTCTAAATTGACTGGTTTATAGTCCTGGGTAATTTCATTTTTTCCTTCAGTGAATGGGTTGCCATATGCCCGCGGCCCTCGCTCGGATCCCGGCACAGCTGCTCCCTGAGCACAGCTCCTGTCCCCATTCCGGGGCTCTGCCACGCTCAGCCCCTGGGGTGCCTTCCTGCAGGGAATCCCTGCCCCAGCGGGCAGAAAAAACATCCAGAGACTCTCCAGCGAATCCAAGACCGGCGGGAGGATGGCCCAGCAGTGGGTGCAGGGTCTGAGGCTGGGACTGTCCCGGCAAGGATGGGTGAGGCTGCTCCAGGATGGGCAATGCTGGAATGCACCCAGGGCTCCTGGAATCCCAGGGAACTGGGATAGAGGCTGCATTTCAGGCTGTAAAACCCTAATAAAGCCTCTGGTTAGGCACTGATCCAGCTCATCTCCCTGCAGGCATCGCCACCCTCCCCAGGGTGGCATCCCCAGGGCTTGCAGGGAGCCAGCCTGGCTCAAAACTCTGCCAACAGCAGAAGGGTTTTCGGGCAGGCTCCAATCCTCTGGAAACTGGGATGGATGGGGAGAAAGGAAAGCAGCAGAGTGGCGAGACCCCCTCAGTGCTCAGCCCTGCTCAGCCTCGCTGCACCGCGGGGCTCCTCCTGCCAGTGCCTCAGCCCCGGATTCGGATCATTCTCTCCTCAATGGCCTGGCTGTGTTTTTCCAAGTGGATCGCATTCCTCCTGCCAGCTCAGTGGGGTCCTCTCTCCTCCTTGGGATTCTGAGCTCTTCCCCAATTTGGTTTCATCTGCAAATCTCAGGGATGTGTTATTTAGGAGAGCGGTGTCTCACTCCTTCCAGCCAACACCGCTTGGGAGTATCGCTTTTGTTTATGCCTTAAAAAAATTCCTCTACATTTCTGCAAAACTCTGATTGCTTTTTCACTCGATTGGGCGAAAACATTTTGTGTGACACCAGTTCTAGTGCAAGTTCTGTGAACAGGGGGTCCCTGGGGACTCCCTGCTTCATTCTGGCTGCTTTGCCTCACCATGGGGATTATTCAAGCCCCACCATGGGATGCCCCCAAGTCCAAAACCTGCTGAAAAGATTGTGGGAAATCTCACGGAAAAAAGGTTTTATGACTGACTCCGTGTTCTGTATGAAGGCAGTCAGGACATGGCATCTCTGATGTTTTCACAGCCAGTATCAGGCACAGGTAACTCCAGCCCTGGAGCAGGTCTGGGTGTGGTCAGTGAGGATATTCCCACCTCGGTGTCTGTGGAGCACTGGAATCTTTCTGTTCACCGTACCCATGGCCTCTGGGGCCCTTTGGGAAGTCTTCTGGTGATGCCTTCTGAGTCAGAGACGAAAAAGCGATGAGTAAAATCGTTGTCTTAAAGCTGTGAGACCTTCAGGACTCAAAGCTGTTTTCGCAAGTGCCCTGAGGGCTGTGAAAAATTCAAAATATTGCTTTGAAACTGGAAAGTCCCTGCAAGTCCCTCACAGCTGCTTCTTCTGTTTACTCTGTGTGCCAGGATTATTAACGGAGGTGTTGAACAAGCAAACCTGCTCCCTGGAGTTCTCCTGGCACCGCCTGATCTTTGCAGCTGTCCTTTGTCCTCGGTTTTGAGGGTGGGCAGAGCATGGGCAGAGACTTCCCTGTGGCGATGGAGGTCTGGACAAAGTTCCTGCGGTGCCTAAGGCTTTGCTGGCTGGGATGACCATCCCTGTGCCAGTGACCATCCCTGGGACTGTGTCCCGTCAGGATGACCATCCCTGTGCCCGTGACCATCCCTGGGGCTGTGTCCAGGCAGGATGACCATCCCCGTGCCAGTGACCATCCTTGGGGCTGTGTCCAGGCAGGATGACCATCCCTGTGCCATTGACCGTCCCTGGGGCTGTGTCCAGGCAGGATGACCATCCTTGTGCCACTGACCATCCCTGGGGCTTCCTGGAGGTGAGCAATGCCTGGCACTGCTGTTGTCCGTGGGACGGTGTCCCTGTGGCACCTTTCAGGATCTCGGAGCCACCACGTTGCTGTGGGAATGTGTCCTGTGGGAAGATAAGCTCTGCCATTCCTCTNCCACCCTCACAGGGAGGAATTCCTTCCCAATATCCCGTCTAATCCTGCCCTCGGTTCCCCCCGCTGCTGCCCTTCCTTCCCTGCCCCGGCCCCACGGGAGTCACTGAGCACCCGTGGCCTTCCCTCGAGGGGAAAAGAGCCTCCACCCCATCCCTGCCTCCTGCCATCCCTGCCTCCCGCGTGCCAGGGCGGTGCCCGGGCAGTGCCGGGAAGCTGCCAGCTCCCCCGGGCTCATTAATGTGGAGCGTGTGCGTGCCCTGCTCCCCGCGCATCGATCTGATAAATGAGGAGCTGCCGATGGTATTTTCTACCCTTTTAAGTGTTAAAATAACATTTTAGTGAAATATGAGCAGGTCAGAGCCGAGCTGCCCCCTTTCATCTCCCAGCACAAAGCAGCTGGATGGGAGGGAGCCGGCGCTGGCGAGCACGTGGGCTCCCACATCCGTGGGGGATGCTCCCAAATCCATGGGGGATACTCCCACATCCATGGGGGACGCTCCCAGCACCTGGGACAGGTGGGTTTGGGGCTGTACAAGGAGTGCTCGAGTGTCTGGGAGAGGATTGGGGTCAGAGTGGGTGTGCAGGGGTTGGTGCTGCACCTGTGCCCAGCCCTTGGCACGGGACAAGGAGGAAAACCCATTTCCATCCACACCACGGTGGAAACTTCCACGTGTCCAAAGCTCTTACAGGTGCAGAGGTTTTTTTGGAAGCTTTAGCAACTCATGGCTTCTCCTTGAGACTTTCTGGCTCGTCTCACTGCAATTCCTTTGTGGAAATGTCATGGCTTGGTTCGAGGATTGGGAAAATGAAATGATGCTGTCCTTGAGGTCCCTGTGCACTCCGGCCTGTCCCTGCCTGGCAAGGAGGTGAGGGCTGGATGCAAGGGAAACCAAAACCCCACGTGAAAAATGGGGGATTTCAGCCTAGTTAAACTAATCTAGAAAATGGATTGGATGGGGAAAAAATAGGGAAATGCTCTCTGGACTGTGAAATGATTTGCTGGAAATTGGAGTGTGTCGCTGACAGCTGCTCCTGGTGGAGTCACGGGTGTTGGGAAAACAACTGGGAGCAGCAGCAGCTTTGGCAGGTCCTGGGGGATCCTGCCCTGCCTGGGGCACTGATGGCCTGGTCTTCCTGGTCTGGGGGATCCAGCCCTTTCCAGGCCTGCTGGATTAGCGGGATCTGGTGGCTGTAGGGGATGAGAGCCATTTTCACCCCCTGCATAGGAGTGGTTCCTTCAATGCCTGGGGTTGCTGTGCCTCCCTGGGGCCTGCCCGGAGGTGCCTTGGGCATCCTTGCCCTTCCTATCCCAGGCATCCTTCCCCTGTCCATCCCATAAAAACTTTCCCTGTGCAACCTTCCCCTGCGCATTTAATGCATCCTTCCCCTGCCCATCCTGTGCATCCTTTCCCTGCCCATCCCATCCACCATTTCCCTGCCCATCCTGTGCCTCCTTCCCCTGCCATCCCAGACATCCTTCCCCTGCCCACCCTGGGTCCCTTTCCGTGCCCATCTCCCCCCACACCCCTTTGATTCCCTCCTTCCCCTGCTGCCAGGGAAGCAGTTCCCAATGCATCTTTGCATCCCCTCTCTCCACCCAGCCGAGTCCAGCTCCTCCTCAGGCTCCAGCCCCCCTTTCCACCCTGTTGCCCGATGCCTCTTCCCTCTCCACATCCCTGGAGTGTGATTGCTCCGCGCCCTGGGTGAGAGCAGGAGAAATATGTGCTGAGATGACATTTGGGTTATACATGATGCTATTAAAATATGATAAGAACACTATTAACATTAATAATCCTTTTCATTGTATCATTTAGGGAGCAAAACAAGCCATTAAATATTACGGAGTCACTGGGGCTTTGATGGCTTCAGGGAGGGGAACATTTGGCCGGATTTGTCTACAAGCACTGTGGAAATACAACATTATCTCTGGGAAATGGTTTGCTCTGGGCTCGGCATCTCCTGGCAGCTCCGCGGATCCTGGAGGGTCTCAGATGTGCCAGGATAGGCTGGAGGGTCCCAGGTGCCAGGGGAGGCAGTGATGTGGGAGGTGACACCCCTGCACCCTTGTTGGAGCACAGGGACAGGGGGCAGGATCCCCTGGGAAGGGTGCAGGGGCTGGCTGGGTGTGAGGAGGCTCTGAAGGAGATTTTGTGTGCTCCTCATACCGGAGAGGAGGAGACTGCATGGATTAGGAAGGGCTGCTCGGCCCGGGGCAGGGCTGCAGGTAGTTCTGGGTACCTCTCTGAACTTCAATCTCCACTGCCCTCCCCCTGCCTCCTTCTCCGGGGTACCTGCAGGTGTTACAGCAGAGGGACCACTTGGATATCCCAATGTTTCCAGCATGGGCCAGGCTGGAAACTCTCAGCTTGGAGCAGTCTGTTGTTTGCATGCCAAACCGCTGCCAGCCCTCCCACACCACCTCCAAGCTCACTCTGATTTACCCAAACCTCAGCATAAATCTCCTCTCTCCGCTGCCGTGCTCAGCCCTGAAGCTTATCCATGTGGGAGTTCCCTGGACACTGAAGCATTGGCTCTTAAACGCTCAGAAAGGCACCTCACTCCCCGGCAGCTCCCTGGAGAGGACCAGTTTCTGCATCCCTGAAGCTCTGCCTGCTCTGGTTATGTTCAATCCGAGGCCTTGGCAGCACCATCCCCTTTCTGCTCACTCATCTGCTGGGGAGAGGGCAGCAGGGATCTCTTTTAGCTGTAAAACACTGGGTTTGGGACAGCTGCTCAATGCCCGAACTCCATCCTGCCATCCCCTGGGCAGGATCCAGCACCTACTCCTCTCCCAGCCCATCTCCAGGATCCAGTCATGTAAAATTCAGGCTGTGAAGGGGCTTGGGATCAGCATCCTGCTCCAGTTTGGGACCTGGGAAACCTTTTGGTACCCGCAGGCTCCTTGGTGCTGCTGCTGCTGCTCAGGGCCAGGCTCAGCATGCTGGGCAGGGACCAGGAGCCAAGCCAAAGCCCCAGAGCTGCTCAAATACCACCAGGGCTGTTGTTATCCAGATATTTCCCTGTGGTGACAGCAGCAAATGAGGGAGAGAACAAAAAAATGTGCCGAGGCTTTGACAGGACTGTCAGAGCCCCGAGTGAGCGCTAACAAGGACGAGTGTGGGCTCTTTAAACAAATCACTGTCATGTTGCAGGCATATCATGGTTTAACACAGCCACCACGAGTCACCAGGAAAGGTTAAAGCAAGAATGGAAGACTCAGTCCTGGGAAATGTGTCAGAGCCGAGCTGTCCCGGGGACTGATCGCTTCCCGCAGCCAGCACGGCTTCAGGGCCGGAGCCTGAAGTCCTTGGAGCATCCTTGGGATGGAGCTGCCGCGATGCTTGGTGTTGGGAAGACTTCCCTGTGGACGTGGGCACAGCAGCAGAAGGATCTGCACTCCCAGGGACCCCCATTCCCTGTGCCCTGCCCCGGGCAGGAGCTGGAGGAGGCTTGGCCTTGTGCACCGACAGCCAAATGCAAACACAGAACTCCAAGCACGCCCCTGGGATGATCCAGGGATGCCACCCAGGCAGCTCTGGGCTGGCCACACTGCCCAGCAAGCTCTGAGCCCCAGGGTTTGCCTGAAGAGGCCTCTCTGGCTGGGTTGCTGCTGTCCGGGATCCGTCATTCAGGAAGCCTGGAGTGGCTTTGGCATCACGGGCTCGCTGAGGTCCCTGTGGGGTGTGTGACAGCTGGGTCCTGTCCCTGGTCACAGCCCTGCTCCGGCCCTCCCATCCCTGGGGAAGGGGAGAGGGGCCGAACGGGCAGGGAATTCCTGCTGCAAACCCATTCCAAGCCCAAATCCTGCTGTCCGTGCCCCGTGCCAAGTGGTTACTGGGAGATCTGGAGCTACCTCTGTCCTTGGAGGCTGTCAGGGCACATCCACGGCCTGAGCCAGTGCTGGATGCAGGAATCCCCAAGGAGCCTTCCCACCCACCTCTGCCGGGTTCTGCGCGCAGCAAACACCCCGCTAATCCGAGCCATAACTCTTTCGGAAGCGCGAGCAATGAAATCGCGGAGGCTGCTCGCTGACACCCAGGGTCACCGCCTGCAATTCATGAGGAGCCGCTCCCGGCGGCGGAACCGAACGTTCCTGCCCGGGAAAATCATCTGCCAAGGTCACAGCAGCAACACCGGCTCCGACCTCAGCACTCTGCTCACGTGCAGCCCATTAGGCAAGGAAATATGTCACAAACAGCCCCCGAAGATCCCAAAGCCTCCCCAGCTCCTGCAAGGCTCCTCTCTCCATCATGGAGCCTCTCCCAGAGCACTGCATCAAACTTTAATATCTCCCTCTCAGTCACACAAAGGCTGGAACGAGCACGGCCTTTCATGCTGCACAATCCCCCGAATCAAAGGCCCTCTGCCAGAACAGAGCACCTGAAGAGAATGTTCCTCTCTCATCTGGAGCTCCTCGTTTCGGGGCTCTGGGTCCCCCCTCAGCTCTGCGAGATTCAGCCGAGCAGCCCATTCTCCTGCTGGGTAAAACAACTGGGCACGTTGCTAATTAGGCAAATGTCGTTAGGCGGGAGGCTGTTGTAGGAGAGATGAAGGAAAGGCTGATGTGGGAGCCCCTACACCACTCCCTCATTGCTCCATCCTGCCTTACATGAGATGCTGGGGGTGCTCTTTGTTTCCAGAGGGAAAAGCCCACAGAGCCCACTCCCAAGGGTGGAAAACGTTGTAGGGAATCCAGGCTGCAAGAAAAAAACCAAAAAAAATAGGAGGGTGTGAAGGAAATGCCTCCAAAATGGTTGCAAGACAGCAACGCTGAGCCTCATTCCTGGCAGGCAGGGATTTCCCAGCTTAGAGAGGAAAATCTGGGAGAGTGGCACCGTCAGAACGTTTCCCTACAAGAAGGAGTGGTGTGGGATGTGTGGCTGGGCACTGCCCACCTGTGTGATGGCTCCCTGCCCTCTGATGTTGGGATTTTCCCCTTGGACAACATGTCCAGAGGAGGAAGACAGGACTCAGACGTGCCGTGGGCTAGGCAGGCTCTTTCCATCCTGTTCCCTGCTTTTTTCCTGCCCAGCAATCACTGGGCAGGAGCACAGGAAGGGCTGGAGTGGGTTTATTCTGTTTGTTGAGCATCCCACTGCAGGCTCCAGCTTCCAGCAGCCTGGAGATGCTCCCGGCTCCCTGTCTGTGCCTCTGAAGCCCACAGCAGCACAGCTGAAGCAAGATTCCATGCAGGGAGGGTGTTGCACAGACCCTGAAGGATAAGCCTGGCAGAGCAGAGCATTCCCTGCGCTTGGCTTCCATCCCTGGCCTTGTTTTCCATCCCTCGGTTGGGAATTCTCTGGAGCACGCGCACAGCCCATGTCCCAGGCTGGCCATCCCAGCGCTGTCCAGGAGGTCCTGTATCCCATCCTGGTTCCCAGAGGGATGTTGGAAGCTGCACCCTGCCGTGTGAATTTCATGGAATGTGGGCACCTCTCCCTGCTTAGTGCCGTGGCTTTGCTTTCCCGGGCTCCACGGGAGGGGAGCAGCAGGGCTGGGCAGGTCAGGAGAGCAGGGAGGAGTCCCTAAGATTCCCCAGCTGCATCCATGCCCATCCCCAGCAGCAAAGCATCTGGATTTGTGCAGCTGGCAGAGCAATCCTGTGATCCCAGCGAATCAGAGATTATCGAGGGGGAAAACTCGGGGCTTAAGTGGGATCGGGAGGAGGAGAGGAGGATTTGGAGCTGGTCCGATGGGTTAAGCCACTTGTACCGGCTGAGATTAAGACAGGAGGAGTCTGATTTAGATGGGAAATCTGCTGCACCCCCTCGGAGCCCTGGCCACGCATTCCAGCAGCTTGTGGTGCAGGAATGCGACAGCTTGTCCCGAACCACCCCAGCTCAGAGGGCAGGAATGGGGCCTGGAGAGCTCCTTTTCCCTCTCTGGGGCTCCTGTGCGTGGTTGGGAGTGCCTGCACCTCCTTCCTCATGATCAGCATCAGCCTTGATGGCTTCCCATCGGATCCAGCCTCGCTCCCCTCTGGACAAGCCGCTTGCTGGGCCTGCAGATGGAGAGAGATGGAAGGAATTGGCGTTTCCTGCTTCCCTTTCCCACAGGGATCCATCTCCAGTACTGCCACAGCTCCCACAGCTCCAGCCCTGCCCAAGGGACACCTCCAAGCTCACCTGCCTCTTTCCCTGCTCCAAGGGGTGCAATTTCCTTATTGCCTCGAAATTCCATCTGCAAGGAAGGGCAGCTGAATCCAGCCCTGAATCCCACCGAGATGCTCCACTGCCCAGGACTGCCACTGTGCCCAAGTTTCTCCTGTCTCCTGGTTGCACATCCAGTGGAAGCCCCCAGCCCCACCACGCTGGTCTTTCCTTGCTGTGGGATCCCTGCTTGGATCAGGATGCTGCTCCCCCTGGAATCTGGCACGGCACAGCTCGCTCTGGAGCAGCCCTGGCTCTGGGAACACCCTCCATCCCAAAGGGAGCCGGGACCTTGGAGCTTTTTCAAGGGTGAGGATGAGATGAAGGAAGCCTAAACAGAGCCAGAGATGGGAGACAGGGGCTGGAAGCAAAAAGAGCAGTCAGGAATGACAACCCCTCCTGGCACTTCCCTTCCGTGGCGCTTCCAAGCCGTGTCCCCCTGGGCTGCCGTGCTGACACGTCTGGGAGTGGGTCCCAGGAGCTTCCCCTGGGTGCTGGCAGAGGGGAGCAGAAGGGACCTTGAGCAGCTGAGAGAGGAGATGTGAAATTGGCCCCTGAAAGCAGCCCCGGTGTCTGGTGGTGGCCAAGGTGGCAACAAAGCCCTGCCCGTGGCCACCATCACCAGACACCACAGCCAGGAGCCAGCCTGGAGCCTGGACTGCCCTTCCACACCCTCTGGACAGGCAGGATCCAACCCAGGAGACCCCCGTGTGCCACTGGAGGAGGCTCTGGGTGCCAAATCCCCAAATGCAGCCCTCGGCCTCCTTTCGGGCTCCCTGTGCCCCTGGAGGGTGGTGAACCCCCTTGCCCTGCTGCACTGGCACTGCCTGGCGCTCATGAGCCTTTTGAGGAGCTCAGAGAGCCACAGGGGGTAAAGAATCCAGCTTTTGGTTGGAAAGAAGCCCCGGGAGCACAGGGATGAAGTGTCAGCAGCCCTGGAGATGCTCTTGGCTCTCCCCCCCCACCCCACAACAAGGCACCCGGTGCC
>VZTF01007554.1:815807-833570 GCA_013397755.1 Cnemophilus loriae | reverse complement strand
GACGGACCCACCTGTACCACAGAGGGGCGGGGGGCTGCTGGGGCGGCAGGGGGCCAGCAGAGAGCTGAGGAGGGGCCACCTCAGAGCAGGGGACGTGACATTGGTTAGGACTGAGGTTCAGGACCATGACAGATGGGCAGGAGGGTGTTACAAAACAGCATTTCCACTGCACTGCCTCTCCCTGAGGTCTCGGTGCCTGAAGCCAACCTCAGTTCCATGGAAATGAAGCCTGGCATGGACGTTCAGGTGCGCTCGTGGCCACGGAGGTGGCCAGACCTGCTGCAGGCTGGGAAGGGCTGAGGGATGGCTGCAGGGCAGGGGACAGCAGGGCTGTGGCAGCCAGGTTGGCATCCATGCCCAGGGATGAGCTGGGAGTGGGATCAAAGGGGAGTGCCCTGGAGGGGAGGGCCATGTGCAGGGCCTTGAGCACGGCTGCTACAGCAGCCACCCAGAGCCGGGGGGTGTGGGGACCCCTGCATTCCTTGGGGACCCCCCAGAAGCCTCCTCCTGCCCCTTTAGCTCCCCACTCCCCGTCATGAGGGCAGGGATGGGAGGTCCTACCCCTCACTGGGGGCTGTGGGACAGCCCAGCAGCTCTGTGCTGAGACAGGCCCCCTCCCTGGGATGGACATTCCCCAGAGCAGCTTCGTGCTTGAGCCGTGGCCTCAGAATTCCAGCAGCTCCTCCACACGTGGNACCCAGAGCCGGGGGGTGTGGGGACCCCTGCATTCCTTGGGGACCCCCCAGAAGCCTCCTCCTGCCCCTTTAGCTCCCCACTCCCCGTCATGAGGGCAGGGATGGGAGGTCCTACCCCTCACTGGGGGCTGTGGGACAGCCCAGCAGCTCTGTGCTGAGACAGGCCCCCTCCCTGGGATGGACATTCCCCAGAGCAGCTTCGTGCTTGAGCCGTGGCCTCAGAATTCCAGCAGCTCCTCCACACGTGGTGACCGACCCCATGGGACAAACCGAGCTCCCAGCCATCAGCTCTGTGTCCCACCAGCGATGCCACCAACCCAGAGTGTCCTGGACCAGCCAAACCCTGCTCAGTTCTTGGCAGCAGAGCAGTGAAACCCCCCCAGACCCTCTCCATACAAAGGCAAAGGGAATTGAGGGGTTGTGGCCACCAGCCCAAGGGGCCCTGGATGTGCCTGCATCCCATGAGATCCCAGTTTCCTGCCTCTGGAACACAAGGCAGCTGTGTTGTTGGGTTTTTCCCCTCCCGTAGCTGGAATTTTGCTGAATGTTTTGTCCTGGATCAGCTGAAAATAGCTCCAGTCACTGTTAACAGTTCATTAGCTCGGTTTTGTCGGGGAGCTGTTGTTGCTGCTGCCTCGCGCAGGAGGGGAACGGCTCCGGCGGCTCCGGAGAGCCCAGAGCTTCCCAAAGGCTGCTGCTCACTGGGGAGAGGCCTTCAAAGGCAATTTCCGTGGGCTGCACTTGCCTGACCCCGCTCCTGGCGTTTATAATGTGCTGGATTGTGCGGTGCAATCGCAGGGAATGAGCTCTCCCATTATCCCAGTGCCCGTCCCAGCCCGTTCCCACCTCTCCTCAGGGACACTGCTGGAGCTCAGCACAGCACTCTGACACGGTGGGGTGGGATTTTGTAGTTTTTGGAGCCTCTCGGTGCAACACCGTCAATTCAGGGAGGAGAGAACCCAGCACAGTCTTTGCTGCTGGCCGTCCATTCCCAATCCTCGGCTGCACCTCCTGCCACATTTGATATTTTCCCATCTCCAGCCCTGTGTCTTCCCATTTCCCGCATGGGGAGCAGGGGTTTCATTACCAGCAATGTCCTTTCCTGGCTGCCCTCGTATTTATGGCAGTCCTTCTTTTTTATAGCCAATTTTGTAGAGTGCCCAGCAGTTAGCTCAACTGCTTCCTTTCATTTCGGCATTATTGCCAATTTCCTGTTCCACGGGCTAAATTTATCACTTCTTTAATTGTTTGATAACTCCAGGAACCAGCTGAGAGTCACCCTGCCCCGTGCCAGCCCTTCCCCCGGGGGAGGACTCCAGGCTCCTACCTCCAGCATGTCTTGTGTTCTGGACACATCTCTGTGAGGAAGATTCCAGCCTCAGAGCCATTCCCAGCCTCTCCCGGGTGCTTTTGGCCTCCTTTCTCTCAGTTTAATTCGCCCAGCCTAGTTCAGCATCCGTGCTTTGGTCCATTGCCAGTTTATCCTGGGAATCCTTGCCCAGAGCTCTCCCTGCTGCAGTGTCACTGCTCGGAGCTGTGGCCTCAGCTCAGGCCCATCCCAGAGAAGATGCCAGGACTCGGGCCAGGTAGGAAGAGCCTCCTCAGGTGGGTTTCAGTCCATGACACCCCCTCACCGCCTGACTTTGTGCTGAGTAGGAGAGCAGGGGATGGATTCTGCGAGGCTGGGACAGCCCAGCCCTTCCCAAAGATTGCTCCAGCCCGTGCTCCAAGTGCCACGGAATGAGGCCATTTCCCACTTCAGCTGCTGAAGGCCTCAGCCTTTCCGACTTCAGCCTGCTGAGCTCCGCGAGCTCTGCAGAGTGTCTGGGGACTCTCTGGGTACCTGCTGGCCTGTGCTGGGCTCCAACAGCATCCTGGCTGCTGCTTCCAGCCCCTCAGGCTCGACAGGGAGAGCTGCAGACCAGCTGTGGTGGCTCCTGCTCCAGCAGAGATTTCCCTCCTGACTGCAGGCTTTGCTGGGAAGCTTCCAGCTTTTCTCCTCGATTGGGCTGGAGCCGGCCTTGTACCGCCTCCAGTGCTTGCTCTGGGTTTGTGGTGCTCCTCGCAGCCTTCTGACTGCATTTGGATCCCTGCTCCCTCCTCGTGCCTGCAGCACGGCTGGCTGGGGTTCCATGGGATCAGCCCTGGGTCACTGGGTCTCATCCTGTTCCCTGTGCCCCTCCCCAGATGCTGCAGCAAGCCCGGCTGTGGGACAGGATGGATGCCTGGAGCCCAACCCCAGTGCTGATCCCACAGCTTTTCCATTTTTAACACGTCATCCCATTCCAGGGGTCCGGCATGGAGGCTGTGTCTCCAGGAAGAGCAGTTTGAGGACATTAGTGTGCAGAGAGGTTTGGGCAGTGGGCAGAGGCACAGGTGCCCCACAGACCAGCCCGTACTGAGTGACCCCTTCCAGGGGCTCCACTCCACCCTAATCATTAGCTCCCCACACCAAACAAACACCATGCCAAGACTTTCTGCTGGATAACGCCCAAACTTCCCAATACCCCAAGCATATCTCCCCCTCCAGGGCAGTGATCACAGCCCCAGGGCTGCCAGAGCTCCAGGAGGGTTTGGACAACGCCCTCAGGCACGGGGTGGGATTGTTGGGGTGTCCTGTGCAGCAGCAGGAGCTGGACTGGATGACCCTTGTGGGTCCATCCACCTCAGGCTATTCCATGATTCATCAGCCTGGCTGTGCTGTCACAGAGGGGGTCGAGCATCCCAGCTGTGCATCCCAGGAGCACCGCGCCTTGTCCTTGTCCTGTCCTATCCTCATCCATCCGTTTGGGGCTGGTTTGTCATCCTCGTTGCTCCTTTGATGCGTGAATTAAATGGGTCTGGGTGCTGTGGCCCATTTACACCTCCCTGCGTGAAACCCCCCCAGCGCGGGGGGGAGCAGCCGCTCCTCATCCAAGGTCCTGCCCCAGCCTTTCCGCGTCTCCCGAAGCCACCCCGGTCCCGCAGTGCTGGAGGTGACAGCTCCCTTTGAAGGGGAATTTGGAGCCACAGAATTACCAGGGGGCTTCACGCCTTGCATTGTTAGTGCTTGTCAAATATTTATGAAAAAACAATCTGGGGATAATTAATTCAGCAGCAATGGCAAAGCCCCGGCTGAGATTTATTGCATGGATATGATTGGAGCACGGACAGAGCTCTGCCAAGCCCAGGGAAGTGTATCATCAATAATAGATTTGTCAATAGATGAAAACATCAGCAGATAAACTAGTCTTGAGTGCCACCTGGCCAGCACATCCCTGCAGTCGCCCGTGGCCAGCGCCTGGCAAACAGCTCCCGGTGCCACCTTTCCCGGCTGGAATCCTAGGGACCAGCAAGAGCATCTCCACACAGCTGGGGACAAGGGACGAGACAGAGCTTCAGGGGGAGGCTGGCAGCAAAGAGCCCCAGCGCTGGCCGTGCGCCATCATTCCTCCCTTTGGTGTCACCGCCCGTCCCCACGGGAGCCCCGGCTCTGGGATTCATGGCACAAAGGCGACCTTGAGCGCGGGGAGGTCCGTGCCCTTTCCCTGAATAGCTCCGTGCCCGCGGGGTCCCGCTGACCCCAGCCCCGCCGGCCGGGGGCTGCGGGGTGCGGCCGGGGGCTGCGCACACTGAGCCCATTCACGGGGCAGAAAGGGGCCCTTGTTCCCTGCAGACAGAACCGCAGGGCCCCGAGCAGCTGCGGCGACGCGGGGCCACCCGGGCCACGAGCAGCCCCGGGGCATGAGTGACCCGGTGGCTCCGGCGGGGCTGCGTCGGGAGCCACCCCATGTCCCCAAGGCTGGCAGCTGCAGCAGGAGCACGGGCAGGGCCCCTGACGAGCCTGGGGAGTGTCATCCCTTTCCCAGCACACCGGGCAGGGAACAGACCCCGCTGCCCCAGGGAAGCCATGCAGGGGAAGGTGACGGTCCCCACGCTGGGGGGACACAGGGCAGCACAGCCAGGACGCAGCGGGATGGCTCAGCTGGGAGCAGGAGAGATGTTGGGGGAATGATGGGTGATGACCAAATCCAACCTAGCAGCCTCTCCTCAATGCTGCTCCTGCTCTGAAAATTCCCAATATCCTGCCTGCAGCTGTGTGTGGGACACATTCCATGGGGCAGGAGATGCTGGACCTGAGGTCTGTGCCCGCCTGGGCAGTGCTGCCCCCTCTCCCCGTGGGCACCGAGGGTCCCCGGCCGTCCGGGTCGCTGGCTCAGGCTGCTCCTCATCCATCTGCTCTCCTGTCACATCCCCGTCTCCCTGATTATTTTAATGAGGATAATGATTCACACCTGGGCAATTCAAACCCGCTAACAATAACAATTTTAATTAGTTTCCACTACAAATCTGAAACGTCGTCATTAACATTTAAAACGCTCGCGATTGGCAGCTCCGTGGAAAGCCGGGGCTGGGTGGGAGCTGTGGGAGGGGTGGGCAGAGCTCCAGGGTGCAGGTGGGATGGGGAAACTGCTGACGGGGTCAGGGCCGAAGAACCGCACGCTGAGGGTGGCACTGAGCTGGTTCCTGCCAGCCCCCAGCCCACCACGGCATGGGAGGGAATGGGATCCTCCCCGGCTCTCCAGTGGGTGCGGGCAGGGAGCAGCACCTGGCGCTTGGTGGCACTTTGGTGGCATCTTGGCTGCTCGCTGGGAGCTGCAGCCTTTGCGGACAGTGCAGGCAGAGGAGGGCACATCCATCACCCAGGCAGAGACACCAACCTGCCCCACGCCGGGCACACAGGGCTCCAGGAGAAGGGATCACGTCCCAGGGCCTCACCCTGCTGCCCCAAGGCTTTCTTGAACCCCAAAAAGCATTTTCTCCCACCAAAAAAGCTTCGCTACAGACTCCCCGCTGCAGCCATGAGCATTGGGGTCAGCCTGTCTCGGTCCCACAGCCCTCTGTGTGCCCCTGGTGCCGGTCCTGCCAGGCAGCCCCAACCACCCTCTGCTCCAGCCTGGGAGGAGCTGGGCCCGAGGAGCCCTGAAAGGTGGGGAATGCCCTGAGGGAACCAGGCAGGGGTGCAAACAGGATCCCCTCTCCCATGAGGTGTGAGACTGAGGGGGAGGAAGTGATGGTGCCCTGGAGACAGGGATTGGGAATTCCTGGAGACAGGGATTGGGAATTCACAGGGTGAGGAGTGGGGTGAGCAGCCCTGGCTGGCACAGTCCACGTGAGATCATCACGTGGGGGAACATGGAGAGTTCTCTGGACCATCCCTTATCCCAGGGCACAGTCCCAGGGATACAGGGATGGGCTCTGGGTGTCCGGAGCAGTGTCCGGGGCTGTGGGGGAGCTGCCACAAGGCCCTGCTGCTGTCACCCGGCACACGCTGGGGTCCCTGGGATCCTCCTGCCTGCCCTCCCGACTCCTCCGTGGCCTGGCACAAGCCAAGGCAGCTCCACATTCCCACTGCTCGGTTTTCCTCCACTGGAGGCATCCATGGCTCCAGTCACGGGCTCTCCCCTCGCCCGGCTCGCTCAGGCGTGTTCAGCTGGGGACCACGCTCCGGGAACTTGCTCCAGGCACTACAGGGAACACGGGGAAAACACAACAGCGGTGATGCCGTGGTCCAGCTGCTGCCGGTGGGATGTGGGGGGGGTGTCCCCGAGGGTCCCAGCTCGGCTTTCCCTGGAAGCCAGCTCTGTCTTTGCGGAGCGGAGCCCTTCCAGCCTTCTCCAACAGCTCCCGGCGCTGCCGCCTACCTGTCCCTGGAGGAAGCTGGGGAAGAAACAACTCCACAGTGCCCAGCTCAGGCAGCCTGTCAGCGATCACATCAGCCATTCAGCCTGGCCTGGCCTCCCGGGACGTGCTCAGCTCTGGGATAACGCCGGGCCGGGATGTGGGGTGGCACATGCGAGGCCCGCGTGCGTCACCCCGGGAGCCTCTTCCCGAGGCAGCAGCAATGAGCAGCCGAGCTGAAGCTGTGGTTTCAGGGCAGCAGGGACCCAGCAGCCCCCGGAGGATGCCCCAGAGAGGGGGGAGCAGGCAGAGCTCCTGCCCACGCTGTCTGGGGGTGCTGTGGGGTGCACGAGCTTGCTGGATGTGGATGGAGATGGCAGATGCTGGCCAGGGAAGGGTGACCCACAGCCTGGGCAGCGACCTTGGGGTCACACTGGGGGCTGCTTGATGTCCTTGGAGCTCTTTCCTGGAGTTTCTCCAGCTCTTTGAATGCAGGTGGAAGGAGCTGCCTGATTCCTGCCCTGCTGAGAGCTCTCCCCCAGCCTGGCAAGCTTGGGGAGCACCAGGGCTGGAGCTGCTGCCCTTGTCCCTCCCCTTCCACATCTTTCAGGGACATGAGGACTCCCCTGGAGCCTTGAAGGGCCCTGGGCTGGGAGTTCCTGCTGGCTCAGCACGGCAGTGAGGGGCACCTGACCGGGAAGGGGACAGGGACTGTGTCCCTGCAGCAGCCCAAGGCCACCATCAGCCAGGACAGCCCCTGAGCCCTCACCTCAGCCCCCCACACTGCTGAGGAAGGGTAGGTTGCGCTGGTGAACCCCCAGCCCAGCCACATCCCACAGCCAGAGCTGTCCCTCCTGGCTGGGTGGTCTCTGCCCTGGAACAGGGGAGGCTTGGGGACCTTTCCTGCATCTCGTGCAGAGCCATTGGTCAGTGAGGAACTGGCCACTGAGTGTGGGCAGGGCCTGGGCAGGGTGGCTCCTGCTGTCCCCCGATCCTGCTGCTGCCTTCTTCTCTTTCCCAGCTCCCCCCAGGCCCCGATGCCCAGTTTCAGGGGAGACCAGCCCTTTTGCAGGCTTCAGGCAGGGTGGGCAGCTTGTTCCCCCAAAACTCCCACCCCTTGAGCCTCAGCACCACACAGGGGACCCCTGGGCAGACTTGAGTGACACTCAGGGCTTGAGACAGGGTGGTGGCATCACTGCTGAGAGTCCTGGACTACCCCTGCAGCCAGAGCCTGGCCTAACCCAGGCTCAGCAGCTCCTGAGGGGCAGAAAGCCTGAGTGAAGATTCCAGCCACCTCCCCTCCTTCCCCCAGCTCCACCGGCTGTTGTCTAAGTGTAAACAAGGTATTTAATATGCACAAGCACTCATTAGCATCTCCTGCTTCCAACGGCACCGTGTCTGCAGCTGGACTCGCGGGACGTGTCACAGGAAATCTCTACACACAACTTTTAATTACAGACAAATGGGCGGACACGTTGGCACCGCCAGCCCCCGGTGCTTCCTGCCAGTCCTGCCCTGTGCCCCCTCCGGAGGAGCCCCTGGCCAAAATGGAGCTGCCTGGGCTAGTGGAGGGTTCCAGGGCAGCGGGGACAGAGGGGACACTGCAGGTGGTGGTGGCAGGGACTTTCCAGCAGCAGAGGTGCGGTGCCAGCATGGCTGGGTCACTGTGACATGGAGGACACTGTGACATGTGACACTGTGACAAGTGTAGGAGCCCCATCCCCACTTTTAGGATTTTCGAAGGGTGTCAGGGGTGGCTGTGGTCCATGGCTGGGGGCCAGCGAGCATTTAGGGAGGGCACCTTGACGCCGGAGGCTCCAGAGGAAGGGAAGGGAGCTTCATCCATGTCACCTCATGTGTCACAATGGTTTGGGTCACCCTGCCAAGACCCCAGCCACTCCTGACGCCCTCTGTGACTCCCCAGGGTCCTGTGGCTCACCATGACAAAGGGACAAGGGAAAACCCAGCCCTTTGCTGGGGTCAGAGGAAGGATCCCAGGATGGACCCGGCTGTTCCCAGGGTGCCAACAGAGAGGCAGCTGGGTGGGCCTGAAGGCCACTGTGCAGATGGTCACTGCTCAGCCATCGTTGCCCAAAACCAGAGGTGCTGGCCCAAACTGGACCCTCCAGCAGCCCGTGCATTTCCAGAGCCCAGAGCTGCCCATCTGTGGTGGGATGGACAGCCAGGCCCTGCTGGCTCCCTGCAGGGAGGAGCAGGGGGTAGAAAATCCACATCCCCACGTGGTGGGGATGGCAGCCCTGGGCTGATCCAGCCTGATCTGCAGCCAGGAACTGGGAACCAGGAGTATCCAGGGAGCAGGAGGATGGGAGCCTGCACTGCCCAGATGGAGCCAGCACAGAAATCCCCTCCTCTGATCCCAGTGTCAGGGCTGAGCCTGGCCTGGGGCGTGGGCAGAAGTGTCCATCACTTCCCATGGCACAAGGAAACCATCGGAGCTCCAGGCCTGGTTCCTGGTGCTGGGCTGGTGTAGGAAGCAGCTGTTGTTGCCTTCTGAGCTCTGGGCCATCCCCCAGCTCCAGCAGGCTCTGCTTGCTCTGGACAGACACTTTTGGGAGCTGATTTTGGGCAGATTTTCTTTCAAAATCATCTCACGGCTGATGATTTCTTACTTGAGTTCCCTGGGGGCCACTCGTGTGGAGAGGGAGGGAGGGGGGGGAGGGGCACGCAGGCACCGCGCCCACAACCTCGGGATGTTCTGGAGGCTGCGGCAGGCAGGGCCGAGGCCCTGGGGCACAGCAAACAGCTGGAACTGTGACTACATCTGCACCAGACTGCGGCTCCCAGGCGGCTGCATCCCTGGAGAGGGATTTATCCTCCTAGAATGCCTCATCCTGCAAAGCTTTGAGCAAAAGCCGTTTGTTGGGGTTACCTGCAGCATGGAAATGTCCCTGCCGAGGTGGGCAGCAGGCAGGGAGCAGCAGCTTCCCAGGAGCTGGGAGGATGCTCCGCTCACTCCAGCACCAGCTTCCCATCCCAGTACATCCCTGCCAGCTGATGCAGGCTGGGAGCTGTGTGGGGTTTCAGGGAAGAACCAGCTCATTCTCAGGGAGTTTGGGTATCTCCAAGGTGCAGGAACACCCTGGAGGAAGAGTTGGATTGATCACAGGGAGTTTGGGCATCTCTGTGGTCTGTGGGGCAGCTGTGGCTTCCCCTGTTCCCTCGGAGGAGCCAGAGAGAATAAGTTCATGGGGATGGGCTGGATTTCAGGGTTCCACACTCCTACGAGGGCACAGATGACCCCCTGAGCTGCCAGGCCAGGAGGGAATCACAGCAACTCCTCAGTGTCACACCCCAAACCCCCACATCACCCCTTCGGTGAGGGTACCAGCAGGTCACGTGCCTAGCCCAGACCTCAGGGGACATTCCCTGCTCCTCCTGCTGCTCCTCATCCCCCTGCACCTCGTTCCAGGCCGGGCTGAGCGCTGCTGGCACCGCTTTGCTGCATCCTCCCCCGGGGACCAGCCAGCCTGCTCTGCAGCTCGGGGGTCACTGGAGGTGAGCACAGAGGTGACGTGTGGCCATGTGTCCTCTCCTCCTGACGCATCCCGGGTGCCCTCCCCTTCCCTGCTGCCCTCCCCTGCCTGCCAGGCGCGCTGGGATGCCCTGGAATCAGCAGAGATGCTGGATAAAAGGATCTCATCCGCCTGCTCCTTCCCAGCTCCAGCTGCTGTCCCTCCAACCGTGCTGGCCCCGCGGATCCTCAGGGCCAGCCACAGCCCAAAACCAGCTGCCTTAAAAATAACTCTCCAAAAAAAAAAAACCCCAGCCTGGCTTGGCAGGGGCTGGCGGTGAGCGGAAGGAGCCGGGAGCCGCAGCCTGGGATCCACTGTGCCCTCCCGGCCGCCCAGATGGGTGTAACCAGGGATTTTTGGAAAACCTGGGAATTCTGCACCACCGCAGGCTGGGAGCTGCCGCTGCCTCCCCACAGGGCTGGTGGCCACATCTGTCACCCCTCTCCAAGGGGCCACGGTCTCCATCCCTGGGAAAAGGCAGCGAGGGGACACGAGCTGGCCTGGCAGGAAGGTGGGATCAGGAGGTGGGATCTGGGATCAGGGAGGTGGGGATGGCTTTGGCACGTTTGGGAGAAGCACAGACAGATGTGAACTGTCCCAGCCGGGAGGAAGGGCAAAGCCAGGCTGGAAGAGCTTCCCCAGAGACGCTGCACTGGGGAAACCAGCGGTATTTCCACCAGGAATGGGGAAATCGCGAGGGGGAGGGCTGGGAGGAGGGTCTCAGGCAGGGCAGGGGGTGACAAGAAGTGCTCTGTGGCGCTCTCCATGGCAACTGCCAGGCTGGGAGGAGGATTAAGGGATACGCTTTGGCTGTGCTGATCCTAAGCCACTGCCTGAGGGGCTGGGAGCACCGTGAGTGTCCCTGTGCCTTCCACCAGCGGGCTGGAGGGGC
Organism: Cnemophilus loriae; assembly: GCA_013397755.1. NCBI lineage: Eukaryota > Metazoa > Chordata > Aves > Passeriformes > Corvidae > Cnemophilus > Cnemophilus loriae. The sequence goes on along the minus strand of VZTF01007554.1, from coordinate 822,789 downwards.
ATCCAGCTGCTGCCTGGCAGGGGGGGCCCAACATCTGGCCTGGCAGCAGAGACAGCCCTGGTTTGGGGACAAAAACCCCCAGTGCCTCCCAAAACCCGTCAGCTGGGCATGACCTGCATCAAACCCACCCATGGGGCAACTCCAGCATCAAACCCACCCATAGGACATCCCGGTGCCCCCAGGCGAGCCCCTGCCCTGATGGCGATGAGCCTCCTGCTCCCTGGAATCCTTTCTCGGCTTCCTGGCCAGCGCTGGGGTCTCGCTGAGGCTGGTGAGCTCCTCAAGGGGAAATCTCCTCTCTGGGGAGGTGTTTTTGGGCCTCCCTGCTGCTCCCAGCAATCCGGGGTCTCTCCCAGCCCGCCTGTCCCCTCAGTCCGTGTCAGGGCGGGTGTGAGCATCCAGAGGCGAGCCCATCACGTGGGCTCCACGCAGGAGCAGAGGTGTCTGAGCCAGGCAGGGAGTGCCTCCCTCGCCCCACGTCACCGCCACCGGTGACCTGGATTCCTCCCTGAGACACGAGCCGGTGACCTCAGCCATAAACAAAGGAGTGGAATCAAACCAGGGCAAGATAGATGCCTGTTTTATAGGGCTTTTTAAAAGCTTTCGACTCGCTCTGGCAGGCAGGACTAACCTTAAATTGCCGTGTGATGGAACTGGGGGGGGAAATCTTCTGGCAACGTCGACGCCGCGCACCGATCCATCAAGAGCAGGATAAAAATAAACAGCGTGGAAAGGGGCCCTGGGGCTGGCAGGAGGAGCTGCACCCCGGAGTTAACCCCTGCACCCCAACACTGCACCCTGCCTTTGCCTCCTCCACGCAGAAGGGATCGGCAGGATGGGGCCTGGGGGCTGACATCTCTCCCTTACAGGATTTTCCGGTGGAAGTATCCCTGGCTGGGATCCCAGTGCTGCGCCTGGGCCTCTGCAGGGCCCCCTGGGACTCGCGGCAGATTGGCTTCCCTGGCAAGGTTTAGAAAATAGACCTGGGGTTAATGCCCTGCTCGGTGGAGGGAGGGGGAATATCCCTAAATGGATCTGGGATGTTCCAAAGAGGTGCACGAGCCAGCTGCACACATCCGCTGCCAGGGGGTGCAGCACAAGGAGCTTCTCCCAGTGCCCACCCAGAGAAAAGGGGCTGGATGTGGGAAAGGCAGGTGGAAACCCCACTCCAGGAGCCATCCCGGCTGTGTGAGAGGGGCTGGGTGGCGGCAGCATTTAGGATTTTCCCATCTCCCTCCTCCCCCCTGCCTCAGGAGAAGGGACCTGCTCGCTGCTGCAGCCTCGGGGCCCAAACCCCGTGTGATCCCACCAGGTCCCATCTGCCCTCGGCACCCAGGGGTGACATCCTGGCAGCACCCACACATCCAGGGAAATGGGCTGGGAGCTGCCAGGAGCTGGGTGCTGAGGGGGGCACGGCTCTTCCCCAGGATGTGGCACTTGCTGGGGGACGCAGGACCAGGGTGGAGGCACCGTCCTGGCACTGCCGTGGTGGCCCTGGGGACACGGGACAGGCAGAGCCCTGTGCCAGCCTGCTCCTCCTGCCTCAGCACAGAGCATCTGTGACATCAGACGCTGCAGCTCCGATCGGGGAAGGCTTTGAAGCGGCTCCTAATGCATTTCTAATTCCTGCTTATCGCCGGAGCCTGTCGGAGCTGCTCTCCCAGCCCCGCTGCAGCACTCTTACAGCAACAGCTCAGCTTCAGAGCTGCGGGTTTGCCTGGAAAGCCTGCCCACATCCCCCTGCCCCACTGAGAGAGAAGCTCCCACCACGGCAGATCCGTGCCTGTCCCTCTCCCACTCCCTGGATCACCTGGCACAGGTTGGGATATTTTGGTCCCTGCCAGGCTCTGATGGCATCTCTGGGCAGGTGTCCCTGTGCTCCCTCTCTTCCACAGGCCTAGGAGATGAGGCAAGGCTCTGTAGGATGAACCGTGTGACCCATCCCCAACCCCAGAGCCCCCGAGAGACCTTCTGGAAGTCCTCGAAGGAGAGGACAAGTGAAGCTCCACCTCTGTTGGAGGCTGTGGGGCAGGGAGACGGATCCCAGCCCTGTTCCCTCCGGTCCTGGCACTGGAAGGGCAGTGAAGGAGCATCTCTGGCATCCCACACCCACCGGCGCTGCGGGGTGAGGAGCTGGTGGGAAACGGCTCCGTGCAAAGTGCTCCGAGGCTGCGGATGGGAAGTGCCCTCTGCTCCGTGCCGAGAGCTGTTATTAGCGCTAATGGCTCTTTTGCTGGGGATATTCAAAGAGCCACCGCTCCATTTTCATTGCAAATCTCCCCCCTCCCCTTCCCCGCTGCGCCGGCAGGGACACAAAGGCTCCTCGCTGCGGTGCTGCCCGGATGGGGCTGCTCGGGGACCCTCGGGCTGAGCCAGCCAGGGGTGTTTGCACAGCAAAGGGCCCCAGCAGCTGCTCCAGCAGCTCAGGGGGAGCCAAAAGCTCCCTTGTGCCAGGAGCAGAGGGACCCGGGTGGAAAGCGGGGACAGGGACAGGGACAGCACACAGCCTGACGAGGCCACGGGGAGCAGGAGCTGGCAGCGTGGCAGTGCAGAGCATCTCCTGCATCCCAAGGGATGGGGTGGCACTCAGCCCACCTGGCACCGGCGGCTCGATTTGCATTTCAGGGATTCACGGAAAACGAGAGGGATTTTTTTTTTTTTTAAATTTTTTTTTCCCTTAGTAAGCACAGAGTTTATGTGAGTGGAGAATTGACTCGATAAATATTTCAGGCGGTGTTTTTAACGGCGTGTGCGGGCTTCGAAGGCTCTGAGGGGAGCAGCTTCAGCCAGTCAGGCACTGAATCGCCCTGGCCAGAGCACAGCACGTCCCGAGCTATGACACTGCTCCCAGGGGAGCTGCTCCTGCCGCTGCCCGGTTGGGATAAAGCCACTTTCCCTGAAAGCTGGGAGCGATGAGAGCTGGGATCCACATCCCTGACAGGCCACACGCACTGGGGAGGATGCTGAGCTGGGAATTTGCAGCACGGGGCACATGCACCTCATGCGGGTGAGGTCCCTGCAGGAGGGTTTGGGAGGATGAGGAGCACTGGGTGCTGCTGCGGGTGCTGCGCATCCAGGATCCAGCACTGCCTGGTGCTCCCTGGTGCTGCAGGATGAGCTGAGCAGTGGCAGGGGAGAGTTCAAAGCCCCGGGGGAATCCTCCTCCTCCCATCTGCCCGGGAGAGGGAGGCAATTCCCGCTTGCAGAGCCCTCCCCATCCGCCCGTGCTCTGAAATGGCCCCACGGGCATCCTGCCAGGCAAGGCTGGCTTGGCCGGCTCGGGCTCTGCAGCTCCCGGCACCACTCGCATTCCCAGCCCAGACGGGCACAGCCAGCCCGGCTACAACACCAGGGATCCTCTTTGGGCACCTGACCCCTCTGTGACCCCCTGCAGGCCCTCTGTCCCCCCTCCCTGCCCTTCTTCCCAGAGCCTAGCAGAGCTGGAAACGCTCACAGCCAGCCAGACAAGTGGAAGCCACTCCTCTGCATTTGGAAATTAAACAGGAGCTTTAAATATTGCTGAAGCCAATCGATGGCGTGGGCAGGAGCCCAGCGTGGTCCCTGCCAAGAGCCGTCCGGCATGGAGAGGCCTCAGCCACGGCCCCACAGCGTCCCCAGCCCTGTTCCCCTTGTCTAGTGCCCCCCACATCCTCCTGACCCCTCCCTGGTGACAGCGAGGGTGGCCCTGGTCCGTTGGCATCGCTGCTCCGGTGCCGATCGGTTACAGATCCGCGGGCAGGCGGGGGGCAGGGAGCCGTGCTCCAGGATTAGAGCAGTTTGCTCTGGGATTAGAGCACTGTTTAGCCATGGCACGGCGCAGGAACCCCGCTCTGCCTCACTGAGCTCCCCGGGATTAAGACTTTGTTTCAAGGGATTAGGGCGATTAGGGGTGGGGGGGATGCTGTGGGATGTGGGGCTGCTTCGCTGGTGCCATGCAGCAAACTGAGCCAAAAGTGGGGCTGAAGGGCTTGGAAGGCTCCAGAGATGCCCCAAAATTGTGCTCCCATCTCTGAGGGCTGCTGGTCCCTCGTGGGTCCATACCCAGGGTGCCAGGGCCGCGCACAGAGCTGAAGGAGAAACACCTTGCTCAATCTCCTCGCCCAAAGAGGGTTGCTCCAGAGCTGGGGGCACTGGCAGCAGCCCTGCACCGTGGTGGCAGTGCCAGGGGCAGTTACCAGGCTCCCAAATCCCAGTGCTCATCCCACGTTTATCCGATTTCCTCACTGGGCTGCAGCCCAGCTCCCTGACCTGATCCAGCCACGAGGACTTGGATCCGTTCCTGGCAAAGCCCCACCAGGGAATGGAGCCAGGGGGTGCAGGCGGTCCCTCATCCTGCAGCTCCCCATGGCTGAGGCTCCCTGGCCAGAGCAGCAGAGCTCGGGGGGCTGCAGGGAGGGGAGCACCCCCCAGGTGTCTGCTCCATGATCCCAAAGTCACATCTGTCCTTACCAGCTCGGATGAGCACAGACCCCTTTGCTCAGGTCCCTCTTCTGCCCCTTCAGACCCCAGGCTGACCTTGCCTGGTGGTGGCAATCATGGAATCATGGAATGGTTGGGGTTGGAAGGGACCTTAAAGCTCATCCCATCCCACCCCTGGCCATGGGCAGGGACACCTCCCACTGTCCCAGGCTGCTCCAAGCCCTGTTCAACCTGGCCTTGGACACTTCCAGGGATCCAGGGGCAGCCACAGCTTCTCTGGGCACCCTGTGCCAGGGCCTCCCCACCCTTCCAGGAAGGAATTTCATACCAACATCCCATCTAAACCTACTCTCTGGCAGTTTGAAGCCATTCCCCGTGTCCTGTCAGCCATTCCATGGGTGGACCCATGTGCCAGCCACAGGCATTTGCAGAGGGAGAATTTGCATCCAGGGAAATTTTCTTCTTTACAAAGGAAATGCACAAATGCTGCTTTGGGCATGGCCACACTGAGACCTTCAGAAAACTGGGACATCAGGTCTTTCCTGGCCATGTGTTGGTGCCTGGCTCCTGCTGAGTGCCAGCCCATTCCCAACCAATTCTCTGGGAGAAGAACAGGCAGTTCTGGGACTGGCCATGCTGGGAGAGAGAGGATTTGCAGCTCTGGGGTTGAGCTGGGGATCGCAGCGGAGGGAGGGCTGGGTTGAGGGGTGAGCATTGATGGTTCCCATCCTTTCCTCTCCTCCAGCCTGTGAGGAGAGCTGGGTTTGAAATCCTTTTCCCCTGCTCGCTCCCTCTGAGCTGGCGCTGTGCTGGAACAGTTTGATGTGGAGGAGAGACAAATGAGTGACTCACACACACTTGGGGAGGATAAAAATACTCGGGCCCCATGTGTCCCATCCATGTGGGGTGGCCGGGAATGCTGCAGGTGCCATCCCTTCTCCCACAGCAAAGCCAGGACAAATCCTCAGGGAACTCAGCGGGTGCTGGCAGTGCTGCTCTTTTGCTGAGTGACAAAGATCAGGGGCCACGTGCCGTGGGGATCAGGTGGCCTTTGTGTCCTTCAGCAGGCAGAGGGTGACACAGCTCTGGCAATAAACCTGGTCCCAGCACCCGGGGAGCACCAAGCCGGAGTCACCAGCTCGTGGCAGCACCAGTGTGGTCACGCAGGTTGTACCCAAGGGGTGGCCACAGGGCAGGATTTGGTCTCCTCTGGCCTCCGGAGGGGTGGCACAGCCTTTTTTGGGCACTGCCAGCAAGCTGTGCCCAGCTTTCAGTGCCTCTCCTTAGTGTGCCACGTGCAAGGGTCACACCAGAATTCCCCGTACTTCCCTCACTTCCTTATTCCCAGGAAGAGGAAGGAAGTTTGAAAGGAGAGCCTTAACTTCACGTCCCTTGCCTTTTGCAGTTTTATTTTTGAAAACGAGACATTTTGCAGCATTTTCCCCTGCTTTTTGGATGCTTTCTGACACAAGAATGCCGTGTAGGTGAGGGCACACCCTGCCAGGAACACCCAGGGGTGATCCATGCCCACCCCTCCTCTTCCCAGGGACCACCCCTGCACGGCTGATGGGTGACAGGTGTCCCACGGCCTCGCAGAACCTGCTGATGGGGATGTCTGTGACAGGGTTGGGAGGGGACATCACCCAAATGTCCCTGGAGGCTGGCATGGCACTGCCACACAGCAGGAGCACAGAGGGCACAAACGGCTTTGCCTGGGGGGGTGCAGGTCACAGTTCACAGGGAACCTGCAATCCCTGGAGGAGCAGTGATCAGTGCTGGGATGTGGGATAAACGCAAGGAATGGTGAGAAAAAGGGGGGAAAAACGGGCAAAAAGAGAAGAAAACCCCTCGGGTGAAGGTTTTCACCACACAACCCGAGGGCGTGGTGGGGACTGATCCTCTGCTTCCTTCCCCCTGCTGCCTCTTCCATGGATCCACAGGGGTCCCATGGCACCCTCAGGCACGTGGGCACCGCATCCAATTCCCGACAGCTTCCCTGGGCTCACAGCAGGGAGAATGGGGGCACTGGGAATGTGGGGATGGGGTCTGGGTGCACCCAGCCTCATCCCCCACGTCCTGGATGTTCCTTGGCGATTTTCCACCTCGATTTGCCCAGGGAAGGAGACTCTCCTAGTTTGGGTGAGATCTCGGCTCCCTTCAGGCTCTGTAGGGTCCTGCCCGCTCCCTCCCCGAGCCTCCCTCTGCATCCCCGACCTGCAGGTGCCCACCACAGGATTTTTTTGGTGAGCAGCTCTGATTCTCGGGAGGCTCCAGAGGGTTTTGGATCAGGCAGGGGCAGAGAGGAAGTGCTCAGAGCGGGATGGGAGCACTCCAAAGCGAAGGGGCCCAGCGTGGCCCACCTGAGCCACCCCAGTGCCAGCGCTGCAGAAACGTCACCTGGCAGGCTCCGGAGATCACGTTCCTGGCATTTCGTTGGAAGCCGAAGCGCAGGAGCCGGGCTCTGGCAGGGATCCCAGCACTCTGCGCTTTCCTGGTAGCGGGGTGGGAGCTGCCACGGCTGGGCGGGGGCTGCGAGGAGGGGGAGGAGGAGGAGGAGGTAGAG
>VZTF01007554.1:791888-814742 GCA_013397755.1 Cnemophilus loriae | reverse complement strand
AAGCAGGGTGGGAAAGCGAGGCAGAATTCCAGGGGGAGGGAGGGTGAGGTGGGAGCCCCGCTGCAGTCGGGCTTGGGGCTGCGCCCAGCTCGGGCGCCTCGGCAGATGCACATCTCGCTCCCGCCGCTCTCCCGCCTGGATCCGGGCGCTCTTCTGCTCCCGAGACGGCGAGGGGCTGTTTGTCACCCTCTGCACCCTGTGACAGCCAGCGGGGACGTGCTGCTCACCCCCAGCCCGGGGCACCGCCCGGGAGCACCGAGGGGACCCCACTGCTGGGGGGTCCTGGCATTTTGTGTGTCCCCTGTGTTGGAGGGGACTCTCCCCACTGCCGGCCTTGCTCACTCCACTGGTTATACCGGGACACTGGTGGGACAGCGTTGGACTGGGGGAATTGCCTTGCAGAACTGAGCGAGTTAAAATATACAACAAGAAAAGGACTATTTTTAGCCAGGATTAATTCCTGGACCGGGATCTGACCCCCAGCGGAGCTGGGTGGCACCGAGGCAGCAGTCAGGGGGTGTGTGACAGAGCCCCCTGAGCTGGCAGGACACCCGCCAGGACACAGGGTCACCCCCCAGGGGGGTCTGCAGCCCGCCCAAAGCAGGGGGAGCACCGGGAGGGGCAGAGCCACCCCATCCCTACCTGCACGGTCATGGAATCCCGGGGTTTGGGAAGGGAAGGGGCCTCAAAGATCATTTCTATCCAAAGGCTGCCCTGGGCAGGTGATCCTGCCATGCTGACTCACGGCAATGCAGACATGAGTCAGTTGGGAGAAAAAAAAAACCACTCCTTTTCCCTTTTCCCTTTTCCCTTTGCAGTATCCCTTCCTCCCTGGATCTCTCCGTGAGCTCGCTGCTCCACAGCCTCCCCACAGCCAGGGCCAGCACAGGGATGGAGAGGGGCTGTTTATTCCTGGGGGAAATGGGAATTCCCTGCAAATGGGAGCATTTATTTTCCCTAGGGCTCTACCAGTACCAACACCCCCCTCACTGTTCCTGTTTCTTCCAGACACAGTTGCCTGTTTTTCATGGGAATTTCAGCCCACCTCGGGCTTTCTCAGCCCCCAGCAGCAGCTCTCCCCTTCCCTCAGGTTTGCAGGGATGCTAAACCTCACTTCCTACTGCTCCTGCATATTTCTTCTCCAAACCTCAGGTTCCATTTGGCAAGAACAGCCGGCACTGCTTGTTCCCAGTTTGAATTCTCAGCTGGGGGATGAAATAGGGATGCTTGGATGGGCCTGGGCTGGGCTGAAGGCTGCTGGCTCCTCATCACTATTTACTGCCCTGCCAGGCTCGTGTGTCAGCTGCGAGTATCAGCAGCAAGATTGGGGATTTATTTCCAGCCCACTGATGAAAATGTGACCCAGCCAGGAGCAGAACTTCTGCCGGGCTCTACATCCGCTGGGGAAGCCTCCAGCGGGAGCATTCCGGGGTGGATTCACCAGTGAAGGGGACCTGCCACGAGCTGCCTGGGCACTGTGGGGTGAGCTGGCTGCCTGTGGGGCTGGAAATGCCCCCTGGCACTGGAGGAGCCCCGAGGGGTGTTTGTCCTGCTCCAGCAGCAGCACAACCAGTCCGGCAGCACCGGCGGAGGGTGGGGCTGGGAGCAGGCACAGGAAACTGCCCTCGAATGAGCCCACCCGGTGAATCAGAGCCTTTCCTAACCCCGGCTATTCAACCCCGGGCTGCTGGAACAAACATGCCAAAGGAACAGCTCAGAACCTGCCGTGTGGCACCCAGTGATTGTGGGCGCCCTGATCCCCGGAAAGATCCTGGGAAAGATCCCGGCAGGAAGCATCTCACCTGCTCCCTGCCCCTGGAAAAACCTCCACAAGGCCAGGGGAGACTCTTCCAGACTTTTCAGGGTTGAGCTGTGCCCCAGAAGGAGCCAGGCTGGTCCCCACCATGCCACACTTCAGGATCGTGGCTGGCGGAAGAAGAGAAAACGTAATCCTGCTTTTTTCCCCCTCATGTCCATTATATCCGACATGAGGCAGCAGGAAGAGTGGATGACTCAGTCCTGTGCAATGCAGCTCCTCTGCAGTGGCTTCCTGTGCCTTGAGGATTGCCACGGGCTCAGGGTCCTACCTGGGTTTTCTCTCTTTGGATAAATTCCTTCTCAGCAGGAAATTCGGGATCCTCCCGGCTTGGATTCCCCTGGGCAACCTGCCCATCCTGCTGGGGGTGGGGTGAGCTCGTGGGGGCCCCCGGGTTTGGCAAACACAGGATCAGGGCAGGAAAGCCTGAATCCATGGGGGAAGAGGGGTCGCATCTGGGGTGCAGAGCAGCCCAAGCAAAGCTGTCCCGAGCAAGAGCCTCTGCAGCTTTCGGGGGGGGCTCTGGGTCATGGAATCATGGAATGGTTTGGATGGAAAGGACCTTAAATCTCATTGTATTCCACCCCTTGCCATGGGCAGGGACACTTTCCACTATCCCAGGTTGCTCCAAACCCTGTGCAGCCTGGCCTCGGACACTTCCAGGGACCCAGGGGCAGCCACAGCTTCTCTGGGCACCCTGTGCCAGGGCCTCCCCACCCTCACAGGGAACAATTCCTTCCCAGTAGCCCATCCATCCCTGCCCTCTGGCAGTGGGAAGCCATTCCCTGTGTCCTGTCCCTCCGTCTCTTGTCCCCAGTCCCTCTCCAGCTCTCCTGGAGCCCCTTTAGGCCCTGGAAGGGGCTCTGAGCTCTCCCTGGAGCCTTCTCTTCTCCAGCTGAACACCCCCAGCTCCCCCAGCCTGGCTCCAGAGCAGAGGGGCTCCAGCCCTTGGAGCATTTCCGTGGCCTCCTCTGGACTCATCCAGCAGCTCCACATCCTTCTGGAGACCCCAGAGCTGGAGGCAGCTCTGCAGAGGGGTGGGTGCTGCTCATGGGGTGCTGCTGCAGGGGGCTGTGGGTGCTCTGGTGCTGACAGGACACACACACAGCTCGGGGGCTGCTGGCTGTGGGCACTGGGAGCAGGTTTGCTCCGTGGGTCTGGCACAGAGCGTGGCAGCGTTTTCATGCACCGATAATCTGTAAAAACAGGGTGAAAATCTCTCCTGCGTTGTTGTCGAGTTTCAAATCTCCAAAGGGTTGGAACAGAGACAAAGCTCTTCTGGTTTGCTCCTTTTCCATGGCTCCAGATTCGGGCTGAGTGGGCAGATCTCTGCGGAGCCAGGCAGGCAGGGAGCTGTGAGATGTTTTCTAGTTTCACGCTCTTTACACTGTAATGTGTCCTCCAGGATCGCAGGTTTTCATTCTGGGGGATGAGAGGCAGCGTGTGGCCCATTGCTCACATCCTATCCCTGAGCTCCCAGGTGCTGTCCTGAGCCAGGGGAGCTGAAGGGAGCAGCTCCCCACGGCGCCTGAGGCGCTGCCTGCCAGAGATCAGAGGAATTTCAGTCCACATGGACCATCCCTTCGAGTCCGGGAGCTTCCAAAGGGGGAGCAAACCTGGCTCTTTACGGGCACTTTGATGAGTGCTGCTCAGGGGAGAGGCTGAGCCTGCAGGACATCTGGGGACACGGCAGCTGCCCGTGCCCTCCTGCTTGGACAGGACACTGACGGCAACCCTGGGAAGGTGCCACCACCACCTAGAGCTGGGGATACCTCGTGCAGGGTGATGGAGGCTCAGGAGCATCTCCCCACCACCCTCATCCCTCCCTCCAGAGCGGGACAGGCTGCTCCAATGTCCCTGTCCCAACCCCACAGCAATGCCCCTGCTGTGGTCCCCTCAATGCCCCTGTCCCCCCAGCAATGTCCCCTGTCCCCAGCAGTGTCCTCCACCCCTCTGCCAGCAGCTCCGTGGCCTTGCCGATGCCTGGTCTGGCAATTCCGCTGTCCCGCTGGGGAGGTGGCAGAGAAGGATGTCACCCTCCCTTGGGGTTTTCCTCGCCTGTCTCCCCAGGATCTGTGCCTCCCACTGTGTCTGGAGGCAGCGTGGGGAGCTGCCAGCTGGGCTGAGCTGCCTGGGCACCCATCCCGGCTCCGAGGAGCCCATTCCGGCAGCGCCGGGTCATGCCTCAGGAGTTATTCCTCTTCCCAAGCATGCGGAGGGTGCCCTGGGCTCTGCTCGGGGTGGCTCTGGCTCCCCGCTGGCAGGTGGCCCCGCTGGGGTTTGCTGGCAGCCGTGAGGGGAGGGTATTTTTAGCTCTCCCCTCCCTCTGGCTGTGGGCGGCGTGTGGCATTTATTTGTCGTGGAACTATTTGGAGTTTGGGCGGCACGAGCGGTGGCTCACACAGGCTCAGGGCACCATCCTGACCCCAAAATTCTTGTTCGTGGGCTTCCCCTCCTCATCCCGAGCCCAGGGCTCTGTCCAGGTCAGAGGGAAGCTGCATGGCTGAAATGCAAGAGACCCAATGAGCTGCTCATAAGCTGCAGGCAGGGCACGGGTGAACGTCCAGGGTCACAAATCATGGAATCATGGAATGTTTTGGGATGGAACAGACCTTGAAAACCATCTCATTCCAACTCCCCACCATGGCAGGGATGCCACCCACTAGCCCAGGTTGCTCAGGGCCTCACCCAGCCTGGCCAGCACAGGTAAATCCATGGAAGCCGTGCTCAGGCTCTGTGTGGAAGCATTTGTGTGTCCTGCCCCTGGGAGCTGCCTCCTCCTCCATGTGCCCATGCCCAAACTGGACCCATTTTTTCTCATGCCAGTCCCTTGACTCAGCTCCTGGTATTCCCAGGCTCCCTGCCTGTCCTGCTCCTCCGTGCCTGCACACGAATCCCCGTGGAGCAAACACCTTGCAGCCGTGAAATGATGCCCTGCAGGAAAATGCTACCCAACCTGTCAGGTGCCTTTCCCAAAGCTCCGCAGGCTGCCGGAGCCTCCCTGGCACACAAAATCCTCCCTTCAAGGATCACGCACTCCCTGGCACAGGGGAGAGCCCTGCTGGAGGCAGCTCTGGGATGGGCTGGGCACGAGCAGGAATGTTATGCCCACACGTGGAGTCCCCTCCGGTGCGGGGGACAAGCTTGAGGATGCAGGTGGTGATTCCAGCCTCATCCATTCTGTGGATGTCACACCTCGGATCCACACGTGCTGCTCCCGCGTCCCTGCAGGGGCTGATTCCCCATGAATGTTCCGAGGAGGGGCATGGCAGAGCCAGAATTCCAGCAGCTGGCAGCGGGCCAGGTTTGCTGCTGCAGCTCCTTGTGCTGGCATCAGGAATCCGGAGCAGAGCAGGGGGAGCATTCCCGGTGTTATTCCCGGCTGTGGGAACTGCTCGGTGGGAATGGAGCGCAGGGACAAAACAGAGCCTGGGGAAGCAGCTGCTAAAATGAACCTTGGTGACATCTCCCAGGGCTGAGCAGGAGGGAGTTCCCGCTGGATTGCTGCCCCAGACCCTCTGTGGCTATCCTGTGATAACATCATGGAATCATGGAATGGTTTGGGTTGGAAGGGACCTTAAAGCCCATCCCATTCCACCCATGCCATGGGCAGGGACACCTTCCATTATCCCAGGTTGCTCCAAGCCTTGTCCCTTGCACACCTGTGTGTCACACGTGTGCCTCGCTGTGTCCATGGGCCTCTTCCCTGCAGTGACACGGCTCTGGGAATGCGCAGCCATGGAAAAGCCCCTGGGAAGGGACCTGCAGCAGCAGCCTGTGCAGTCCCACATGGCAGAGAGCAGCCAGGGGTGACTGACTCACTGCAGCCCAGACACTGTGGGAGGGCCGGTTTCGGCTCCACCAGACTCCCAGTATAACCAGTAATGGCTCCTGGCTGGTGCCTCACTGCCAGCTGCAGCAGAGGCTCCACCCAAGAGCCTTCACCTTGCCTGGGAAGAACTGAGGGTAAAATTGCCGTGCTTTGGCCTCTGCGTGTCCCAGTGACATTGCTGTGTGGGTGGGAGATCCATGTGTGTGTCCCCTCGGGAGCTCGGCCCCTTCCCCAGCACCTTCTGTGTCCCTCTGCACACAGCGGGGTGGCACAAACGGGGGACCAGCCAGGGCAGGTGCCTGATGTCCCCAGGGCTGCATCCCATGGCAGTCAAGTGCCAGGAGCAGCCAGGGAAGGTCACAGAATTATGGAATCATTGAGGTTGGAAGAGCCCTCTAAGACCCTCCAGGCCAACCATTCCCCCTGCACTGCCCAGGACACCACTTNTTCCAGCTCCCTCATCCTCTCCTGGGGCTCCAGCCCCTTCCCCAGCTCCGTTCCCTGCCCTGGACACGCTCCAGCCCCTCAAGGTCTCTCTGGCCATGAGGGCCCAGAACTGGACACAGCGCTCGAGGTCCCCCAGCAGTGCCAGCACAGGGGACAGGCCCTGCCCTGGTCCTGCTATTTTTGATCCAGGCCAGGTGCCCACGGCCTCCTTGCCCACCTGGGCACCCCTGGGCTCATGCCCAGCCGCTGTCACCAGCACCCCCAGGGCCTTTCCTGCTGGACAATTCCCAGTCACTGTGCCCCAGCCTGGAGCGTCCATGGGGTTGTTGTGACCCAAGGGCAGGACTGGCACCGGGCCTGCAGCGATGCCCCACAGGTGAGGGACGGGCACGCAGAGAAACCTTCCCGAGGCCGTAACCGTGGAGACCAGAGAGGTAATTGGGGAGAGAGGAGCACTCTGCAAGAGTGTTCAGAATTCACCTGCTGCTGAATTCAGCCACGGAGCAGCTCTTTGAGGTAGCTGCCGATTTCCACATCAAAAGAGGAAGCTGAGAAAAGGCAGCCCAAAGGTTGCGGCTGAACTGTGCTCAGGTCCTCGCCCAGATGGCAACTGGCCTCAGCAGATGGGGTGGGACGAGTTCCTCGCAGCTCAAACTGCCTCCCCGTGGAGCCTGCGCTCACTCGGCCCTTTATAGGCCGTGGGGAGGACGGACACCTCTGGAAGACAATTTGTGAAGTCCTCAGGTAGCTCCGAGACAAGGCTCCAAACCTGTGGATGTCTTGGCTTTGTGAGGGAACAACCAGTGGGATGAAAGCTCTGCTGGCCAGGGATGCCACCTGTGTGGGACAGCCACCACCTCTGAGGCCTTCTCTGCCATGCTGGGGTTGTTCTCAGCTTTTTGTCTTGTGCTTTGTACCCCCGGGCTTGTCCCAGGGATGGGGACGGGGACGGGCACTGGAAGGGGCTCTCCCCACCCAGGGCTCCAAACTCCAGGGTTCCCTCCCACTGTCAGACATTTCTGTGTGCCCACCCCGAGCAGGATGGAGGGAATTCCTTCTGAGCCAGAGAGACAAGAAGCTTTCGGTAGAGTTGGCTGGAACCAACCAGAGGCTGCCACCGGAGTTTTGCAGGCCGAAATCTCTTTGACACAGCAGATTTCAGACCACGATCATCAGTTCCAGTTCCAGCTCCTTCTGCTTGTGGAGTTGGGCCTGAAGGAGATGAGAACAGGGTGCAGAAGGAGAAGGCTGAGGAGCTGTTCCACACGGGATCTCTCCTTGATCCTCCCACCCTGGGAGGAGGTGTGGGAGGAGAGGCTCAGCTGCAGCAAACCAGGGTGACAACAACAATTTGCACAACCTGTCTGTGGGATAAAGTGGCTCTTGAGGTCCTGCTGAAGGGGACAGGCATGGCCTGGTCCCCATCTGCTGTTTGTCCATCCAGCTCCTGTCCTGTCTTGTTTCCCAGTTTGCCCACACACGTCCCTGGGTTTTGGATCTGCAGCTCTGCCTTTGCTGGGCTCTCAGGAGCCTGAAGTGTCCTTTTCCAAACCCCACAGAGTCCTGAGGTCGAAGCGACCCCAGGATCACTAAAGTCCAACCCCTGGCCCTGCACAGACTGCCCAACGATCCCACCCTGTGCATCCCTGGCAGCGCTGTCCAAACGCTCCTGGAGCTCTGGCAGCCTCGGGGCCGTTCCCATTCCCTGGGGAGCCTGGGCAGTGCCCAGCACCCTCTGGGGGAAGAACCTTTCCAGCCTGACCCTCCCTGGCACAGCTCCATGCTGTTGTCCCCAGGACAGCTGCTGTGGCACGAGCGATGGGCCCAGGGTGAAGCCCTGCTGAGATCCTGGTGGTCCCATCACCCCTGGCCATGGCATTTCCCACCAGGAATTTGCTTGCCGAGTGCAACAGAACCACAGCTGGTTTCCACAGAATCATAAACTCACTGAACGGGTTGGAAGGAACCTTAAGGATCATCTCATTCCAAACCCTGCCATGGGACAACTTCCACTGTCCCAGGTGACTCCAAGCCCCATCCAACCTGGCCTTGGACAATTCCAGGGATCCAGGGGCAGCCACAGCTTCTCTGGGAAACCTGCTCCAGGGTGTCCTTTACTCCTCCTCCAGGGAAGTGGGGGTGAGGAACACATCCCACACCCAACATCCAGGGCCGGGCTGTCCCACAGTGCGGGGAAGACAGGAGCAACCCACATCACTCCCAGACCAACCGCAGCGGCCAAATCCGGGAGCTCTGCTCAGGAAGCGGGGCCAGGCTGGAGATCCTGGCATTCCCAGGAGCAGGGGGAACAAAGCAGTGGCCGGCTGGCCCCACTGGGCTGCAGCCCACATTAGCAGCCTGCCTGGAGTCTGTGTATTAGCCGTGAATTAATGTCCTGCAGAGACTGGGAACCGGGATCATGCGGGGATTAAAGAGGCATTACCCCTTTGTTAAAGCTGATGTTTTTGGGATAATCTGGAAGCTTTAGCTAATACATTATTACAGAAACTCCTTCAATCACAGCGGCAGACGGTAAGCAGATTTGGATATTACTGCATAACTGCGCAGGGCTGCTGCTGCTGTTCTTCCCTTCTCCCCGTCCTGGGCAACACCACGGCACAGCCGTGGCCTGGGAGCTCCCCAGGGACCTGTGCTGGCCTTCTCCTGGAAGAGGTCCTGCCCAGCTGAAGGGTGGCTGTGCCCTGGCCGAGGTGCTCAGGGCTCCTCTGGGGAGATCGGCAGCTTTGGAGACACTCCAGGGGCTTTGTCCATGGAGGGGAGCACTGGGAGCTCCAGCCTGGATAAGTGGATCACCAATCAAGCAGCGGGAAGCATCCCTGGAGCAGGGGGAGGTTGTCGCTGTGGGCGCATTTCTCCCTTGGTGCTGCTGCCTCATAGGAGGTTCTGCTGCTTGGAGCCCAAAACTGCTCCCTCCTGTTTGCTCGGGAACCTCCACGGCTCAGACAGAAGGAATCCTTCCCTCATCCCAACGGAGACAGCAGCCCCAGGATTTGGGGCTTGTGGAAGGAGCCATTTGGATGTCACTTGTCCCTGTTCCCACTGGTTCAACTGCGACCAGTGCATGAGTGGCTTTGGCACCACATTCCCAAGACTCACTGGGGTTTTGGTGGAGAAACATTCCCAGTTTTCTGTGTGTCCCCAGGTGTGACCCCACGCAGTCACTGCCAGGGATGGCTCCCTAAATTCCAGCAATCTGGGAGGGCATGGGAAGCTCGTGTGTTCCACCCTGCACGGATTCCTGCCTGCTGGCAGAGCAAACTGGAGCTCAGCACTTCCCACCCCTCCACAAAAGCGTAGGGAAATGGGAAAGGTTCTCACAGAATCATGGAATCAGGGACTGGTTTGGGTTGGAAATTAAAGCTCTTCTCATTCCAAGCCACTGCCACGGGCAGAGACATCTTCCATTAGACCAGGAAACTCCAAGCCCCATCCAACTGCCCTGTTAAGCCTGGCACGAGCCAGAGCTGGATTTAATCTCAGTCCCTGTCCTACCTTTGGCTCTGATCCTGCCTCCCAGGGGTGCTGTGACTCCCACAAGGCAATCCCAGAGACATGGAGCCAGGATACCATGCCTGGGGTCGAAGGAAGAACAGTTCTCACTGTGCCACATTTCCTAGGACATGGAGACGGCTCAATCCCAGATCTGTGAGAAAGGCAGGGATTGGAATGCGATGGGACCGGGGCTCGAGCCTGCTTAGCAGAGCTTTGGGAGTACTGGGAAGAGAAACACGGAAGGTTCATATTGCTCCGATGGCAGATGCATGAGATGGAGCCAAATGCTGTGGAGAAAATAGGGATTAACCCACAGAGATCCAACAGAGAGGGAGAGAGATTGCAGGGGGTAAAACACGGGATGGAAATCGGGAAGCAGAGATGGCTGGGAGCACACGGAGCGCAGGGAGCACGGGGAATGGGGGAAATGTGGTGGAGATTTGGGAATACGGGGCCAAACACTGGGACAACCTCGTGCAGGAGCAGAAGCCGTGTTCCCAAACTCATCCTCCTCCTCCTCCTCCTCCTCAGGCAGGGAAGCAAAGGCAGAGATGGAGGATTCACAGCCACGACACCAGAATGCACAAAAGGCAGCAAATCCCCCGGCCCAGATGACACATCTGGAGTCCTCCAAGAGCTCCAAACCCAGTGACGGAGCTCTCAGCAATAATACACAAATTCACATCCTCCAACTATGGCACCGGGGGCAGTAAAGGCTGGGCCTACATTTGAAAGCAGGCCCCGGGGTGTGCTCGGGCTCACAAACCAATAAGCTTTGCTTCAGCGTGAGCAAATGCTTGGAACAATTATGCAGAAGCGTAATTAGAAATCTCGGCGAGCAGGGGCTCCTGAGCTGCCGTATCCAGCACTTCAAACGAGCACACGAGCTCCTGGTTTCCAGGCTGGGTTATTCCTGGGGCTGCTTCCCCCCATGGACACACGAGTCGTGCCCGTGCATCAGCAGGCACAGTTTGGGGCTGGGATGGAGGAGTTGGCAGCAAGGAGAGCTGTGAGCAGAGCTCAAGGCCAGCAGGACCCAGTTCTAGAGGGGTTTAGGCTCTGCCAGGGTGCTGGAACCCACCCTGAGAGCTGCAGGTCCCACCCAGCAGAGTTCAGGGGCTCAGGGCCAGCAGGACCCAGTTTTAGAGAGGTTTAAGCTCTGCCAAGCTCCTGACACCCACCCTGAGAGCTGCAGGTCCCAGCTGGCACAGCCCAGGGTGTGTGGCTTTATCTCTGTGCTCCCAAGGGTCACTGCCCTCTCCCTTTCCCCAAAATGCTGCACCCAGCATGGAGGCTCTGCACAAACCAGAGGCTCGTGGTGGGAGGAAGCAGCACGTTCAGGCACAGAAGGGAACCTGCAGTTTATGCACCACTGATCTGGGGACGCCTCAGATGGAAGTGGGTCCCTGGAAGTGTTCAAAGCCAGGTTGGACTGGGGTTGGAGCAACCTGGGATAGGAGGAGGTGTCCGCCAGAAGGGTTGGAATAATGTGGTGTTTAAGGTCCCTTCCAACCCAAATAATTCTGTGACTTCATGGTTCTAAAAAATGTGCAGATGTGGCACTTGGGGACATGATTTCATGGCGAACACGGTGGCACTGGGTTAACTGTTGGGCTTGATAACCTTGGAGGTTTTCCCAACCTCAAAAATTCCCTCATTCTGGCATCTAAATCCCACAGAGCTCCTTCACATCGGTGGCACCAACCAGGAGCTAAAATCACCTCATTCCCTTAGAAAACCTGGCTGAAATAGAAGGAAATTAAACCAATCCCTCCAGTGCCCAAGTCCCCGGCAGTCCCCGGAGGCACCTGGGTGTCCCTGGGTCCTGCAGGGCTGGGGGTGCTGCTTCCCACTGCTGCTGCTCTGGGGTTTATTTTTGCCCTGCAAACAATAGGATTTCAAACCAAAACTCAATTATGGGATCATCTGTATCGCTTCCTCCCCTCCCACTTTCCTAAAGGGGTGGAGTGGCACGGAAAGGTCCACAGGGTTTTGAATACCTGACTACGGCTGGGAAAAAAACACCAAAAAAACACCAGCTGAGAAAGACTTTTCTGTAATATATTTTTGGTGACAAAGCCCTCTGAAAAGCACCCTTGGGATCATCCTGATGCTCGGGGTGCCCCTCTTTGTGTGCCCCAGTCCTTTGGAGCCCCTCCCTCGTTGTTTGGGGTGGGGGCCGGGCAGGCAGCTGGCTCAGGGGAGCGTTTCTGCCCCAGGCTGTTCTCGGCAGAAAGGAGAGCAAGCACCTCCCTCCAGGGCTTCCTCTGCCTGCCTGGTGCCCCGGGGCGTTCGTGCACCTTCCTCTGGAGCTTTGGCACCGGGCACCTCCGGGACTCTGGGCCGGGGGGATGCTGGGCTGGGAGTCCCCACTGCAGCTCCCGCAGCATCAGCCCAGGGGCCTGAGAAGGGAAATCAGGAGGGACCCCCGCCCTGGCTCTTCACTGTTGGAAAAGTAGGACAGGTCTCCCAGGCTCTCCCGTGCTCCTTCCATCAGTCCCAGCATGTCTCCAGTTCATTCCTGCTAACCCTGCCCTCTCCTGCTCCACCAATGTGATCCTCAAACCCAACAGAGTCGCTGGTTTCACCATCCCCCCTTTGAGCTGGGCCTGTCTGGTGCCTCCCAGGGCACCCGTGAGGTCACACGGAGCAAAAGTAGGGCAGGGAAGAGGAACGGGAAGTTCCCAGACTGGGAACTGCCCCTTCACCCACTTAAAAAACCACTCAGGAGCCTCTTGGTCCTCGGTGAGGCTCCTGCACTCCCTGGCACCCCTGGAAGGGACCAGGAGGTGATGGACACCGTGAGCATCACCTGTGGATGTGGTGCTGGAGTCCCTGCAGGCCTGGCAGGGGCGGTGTCACAGCAGTGGCGGTGTCACCGCAGTGGCGGTGTCACAGCAGTGGTGGTGTCACAGCAGCAATGGGGGTGCAATTGCTGTGTCCTCCCCATCCCCCTTGGCCTTCTGCAGCTGCCCCATCCCACCTCGCTGCGAGGCGACGCTGTGGGTGTCGTACAAGGGCCAAGAGCTGAGCTGTCACCTGGAGCAGCCCAGCGTGGGCTGTGGGGCAGCCCCTGCATGGGGCAGGGAAGCAGGAAGGGGGCACAGATCTCCTTCTGCCCTGGATTTCTGCAGTCTGGTGCTGGCTGTGCCCCCACCTCCTGTCACCGAGCACCCCAGTGACACCAGCGCTGTCCCTCCACCTTCCTCACACTCCAGAGGGGCCGAGCAGCTCCCTGCCCACTCCACAGCGCCCTTGGATGTGCTCTCAGCCCACTCCAGGTCTGAGAGGTGCTGCTGCAATCAGGCTAAGAGGTTTCATTTTGTGAGCAAAATTGTGACCAGGTTCACTCCAAATGTCTCGCTGTGAGCCACGCCAACACTTTCCAGTGATTTTCCTTCCTCTGCTCCTCTGTCCCTTCACTTAGTGTGCCCAGCACAGCCCTCCCTAACCCTGGTGGCACTTCCCACTTCGGCTCCACGTCGGGCACAGCTCAGTGGGATTTGCTGGATGGGGAGACCATGCGTTCCCTTTCCTCCGGCTCCTCCCAGCAGGTGCAGCTCCCTGTGCCCCCCCTGTGCCATCTCCACACTCAGTCTGGATTTCCTAAAGGCTTTTGGGCCAGCTCATGGTGCATTTGCCAGGGACCTCAAGCTGAGGTGGCTCAGGGATCTCGTTACCCCATAACAGTGGGATCTCATCACCCAAAGCTCCCCTCCAAATTGTCACATTCATTTTACTCCTTGCTGTGGAGAAGACCCAGGGACCAAGAGAGCTTCCGCTTCCTGACCCCACGTCCTGCAGCTCAAAGTCTCTCGTGGTTAAAGCCTTGATGACTCTGAGCCAGGATGAGGCTGGAGGTCAGGGCCAGGCTCTGGCCACAGGAGGGGTGACAGGAAGAACATCCACCCCCATGGTGAGACTGTCCCCATCATTCCCAGGCTGTCCCAAGAGCCTGCTCCATACTCTCTCCAGCCCCTGCGTGGCTCTTAGACCCAAAACTCCCTGCTCTCAGTCCATTCCATCAACCCTCTGGTGCTTCCTCATTCCACTGCTCCCACATCCAGACACATTCCACCCGTTTCCAAACCAAGCCCCTGGGCAGCAGAGCCCAGAGCTGGGAGCAGCATCCAGGCCACCAACCCATCGTCCCTGCAAGAGGCCAGGCCAGGAATGCTGGCTGCCTCTTCCCAGACCCCGGGAAGGAGACACCTCCCTGTCCCAGGTGCCTGGAGGTGCCCACCCCATTCCCCAGATCTCAGACAGCCTCTCTCCAGATCCCCCCACCACATCCCTGGCCCTGGCAGAGGGCAGGGCCCAGTCCCATGGCAGCAGGACCAGCTCCTGTCCTGTGCCAGGCCACCAGTGATGCCGCTGGCGGCCATGGACTCGTTTGCCTGCCCGGCTCTCTCAGCCCGTGGCTGCCAGGCTCCCAGGCATGTGGGCTGCAGTCCCTCCTGGGGGCCCTTGCACCGTGCCAAGGGAGCTTTTCTTATCTTCACAGGAATGAAAACCTTTCCGAAATCAAAGTGCTTGGGTGGCTTTGAAGAGTTTCCTCTGGAGATGAAACAAGGCTGTTTGCGAGCGCCAGCAATCGCTGCTGAGCTGCAGCTCCTGGGGACACCGGGCTGCTGGGGAGCACTGGGCAGTGGCCTGGGGCTGCCCTGGGCTGGGCACTCTGGCCACAGGAGCCGCCCTCCAGGCTGGAAGCTGCCCCTCACCAAAGCCCACCAACACCGAGCTGTTCTGACTCATTCCCACCCGGCTCCACGCTGGGAATTGTGTGCCATGAAAGGCAACCAACAAAGGGACGTGAGAGAGAGGATTATGTGGAGATGCTGGAGATGTTCAAAGCACACCCTGCACTGCGAGGGGCTGCTCAAATCCTCCGGTCCCCGGGACCCACAGGGCCCTTTTGCAAGGGAAAAAGGAATACGAGGGCCAGAGTGGCAAATGAGCCTGAAGAAAAGCTCCCGCTCTGGAGGAACCCACCCGGGCTGGTCTGATTTGAGGCGCTGGATGAGGAGTGGATGTGGAGGGGCCAGCCTTGCAGTGGGCCTGGGGACAGGCAGATATGGGCATGTGATGCGGCACTCAGTTGTACCCGCCAGCCTGCCCGGGGGAGCAGAGAATGCCTGGCAAGCCAGTGTGCATGGAGATTATTTGTTGTTTGATATTTTCCTTTTAATGCTTTTGTCCTAAAATAAACACACAAAAGTTCAGGGCCCTGCAGGTTGTGTCTGTTAGGGATGGTGGAGTCAGGGATTGCTTTGGAGCGATCCATGCTGTTTGTTTACCAGGATGGGCAAAGTCTGCTCTCTGCCTGCTTGCTCCCAGTTCCTCAGGAAGCTGCCCCAAAGCTGCCTCGCCCCCTTCCCGCTCAGCCCTGCCACCCTTCCCTGCCCCCACGGCCTTCCTGCTCTGGGCAGGGCACCCAGCAAAGCTTCTGTTGCCGGGGACAGAAGGACTTTGTACCTCAGCTGGAGTGAAGGTGCACGCTGGATGCCAGCCTGGGGCGGTGATGCTCAGGCACAGGGGGAAGCAGGATGTGCTGTGAGCTCTGTGCCATCGCCCTGGCACCTGGGCACAGCTGGGAGTGATGTCCCATCCCCAGTATTCCACTCACTGCATCCCAGGGCCAGCACTGGCCCTGTGCCCCAACCCCAAGAGAAGATCCCTACAAGGATCCCCCACTCCAGACCTCCAGCCATCCCACTGAGGCTCGTTCTCTCCCTCGGGATGTGCTGTATCTGATCTTGGCTGGCCTCTCCCGCGGATCCCAGCTTGTCTGCCACTTGTTTAGCCCTGCATTCCCCTTGGAGCCTCACGCCAGCGCCGCTGGATTTTGCCCTGAGAAGTGCTGGCTCCAGGATATTGCAGAGCAAACACAGAGCGGAGATAAAGGTGCAGCATCACCCCCTCGGAGCAAACACAATCCCAGCCCTGCAAAGGTCACTCGGGTCTGTCACTGCTGCCACCACTTCCCACCCCAGCCCCTCACTGGCCCCGTGATCCTGCCACGTGCCAGCTCCAGAGGGACAGTGACCTCCCCACAGAGCCTGCCTTGCATTTCCGTTCCCAGCCCGTGCTGCCCTGCTTTCCCCCATCCCAGGGCTGCCTGTTCCTGCTCTCCACACCCACAGGGATCTGTTCCTGCCCTGCTGGTGCTCGTGGCACCTCGGGTCCCTGTCCCCCAGCTCCCTTCTCCTCTGCTGTCCCCACGCACTGACCCTGCCCTCAGTCTGTCCTTGCCATCTCCTGCCAAATCCACGCTGACCCTGAGCTCTCCATGCTCCAGTGTCCACGTGCACGGTCTGGCTGTCCCCACCACAGCCCCTGACCCAGTGCTGGCACCCAGCACCCTCCCTGCCATGGTCCCTGCCTGTCCTCGAACCCTCCAGAACTCGGCTGGCCGTGGGTCCCAAGTCCCTCCTTGCCAGGAGCAGGGATGAGCCTCTCCCTTTCTCCATGCCCGGAGCAGCTCCTCTCCTGCCCAGCCCAGTCTCTGTGGGCAAGTCCCAGCCTGAGCTGACGTTTCCGTGTGTCCCATCCTCGTGCCAGTCACGGGCAGGGCAGGTCTAGTCTGGTCTCCTCTCCCTGAGTCTCCTCCTGCTCCCTTGGACCGCAGGATCCTGTGGAGTGAGGTCAGGGCTCCCGGACAGCTCCTGTTGGGAGGATGTGGAAACCTCCCTTCCCCGGTGCCTGCTTGCTTGTCTCCAGGGCTGGACCATCTCCCAGCAGCAGCTGGAGGTGGGATTTGAGGCAGGAGACCGTTGGGCCCTAACAAAAGCAGGAAATGGGTGTAATTCTCCTTCGGAGGAGGAATGAATAGCAGATCCCCGGAGGAGGGGAGGCCAGCTCAGAGAGCAGCAGCGACGTGAGAGACTCGGCTCATTCCTTGCAGGGCTGCACTTCCTGAGAGCTCCCCGCTTCCTGCTGCTCTCCAGCCTCTCCCCAGCTCTGCCAGACCCTCAGCAGCTCCGGCAGCAGCAGGACAGGAACCACTAGAGTCCTGGCCAGGGTGTCTGTTCCCAAACCTGCTCCTGCCAGGTCATGGGGAGCCCGGTTTGGGGGCAGCCAAGGTTCCAGGGGGCCTCAGTGATGTGATCTAGCGGGTGACATCCTGGTTTTGGAATGAGATGAGCTTTAAGGTCACTTCCAACCCAAACCATGCTGTGATTCCGTGACTGTGACCTCACACCTTGTGCACAGCACTGCTCACTCCTTCCTTATACCGAGGAGCAGGAATTTGAGTATTTTGGGAATAAAGAGAATGCCAGAGGCAGGAGATGGGAGGGAGGCCACCACAGCCCAAACCTCTGGCATGGTGACGGTGCTGGGAACAGCAGGAGCTGCCCCTTGGGGTGGCTCCCAGCCTGGGGAAGCTGTTGGAGCATCCCACAGGTTTCCAGCAGCCTGGGAGTGCCAGGGAAGCTCCTCTCCAGTCTGAATCCCAGGATCAGCTCAGGCACTCAGCATCAAAGCTCAATCAGCCACCAAGGTTTCATTTGGGGGCTCTGCTGCTCGTTCTTGAGAAGATCTCTGGTGCCGCAGAGGATGGGTGGGGATTGGAGAAACCTTCCTGAACCCTGGAGCATGGGATTGATTAATCAGTGCTTGAATAATTGCAGGGCACTGCAGACATTCTGTTCCCAACGGCCTGAGGAGGGAAGGGATGAGGTGGAGGATCGGGCCAGAGAGGTCACTCATGCCAGCCTGTCCTTGCCTCAGCCTCGGAGCTGCTCCCAGGATTAAATGGTTTCTTTTTTAAAGCGAGATCTAATCTGGTGACAAAAGCTGCAGCAGTGCTGTGAGCCCATCATCTCCCCGAGAAAAGCTCCTCCAGCCTTCAAATGCTTTCACCACTCGGATGCTGGATTTCAATCCAAGGCTGAACCTGCCTCTCTTCAGCTCCAGCCCTGCTCTTGTTACTCCTTGCTGTGGGGTTTAAGGGTTCCCCGCTCTGTTTTCTATGTGGGAGGACACAGGCCAGGTGCTCAGATCACCTGATAACAGAGTTTTAGCAGCATCACACCCCTAGGCCTGGCTTTTCCAGCCTGTGGTCGGGTCTGTGGTGCTCCTTCCAGCTTTCCTGGTAATGCCCCTGACATCCCCGAGTGTGGGTGCCAGACAAAGAGCTCCAGCAGGGCGCTATTCACTGATTTCCAGCCCCCACACACCACTACACAATGATCCCTAATTACTCTTTCACGGACAAATCTGCATCACTGGACCAGGCAGATATTCCTGGGAGGGCTTAAGCGAGCTCCCTTGGTTGCTGGTTAAAAGCCAGGGTTCCTCTCCCCAGCTTGTATGGGCATGTCCACAGTCACTGCTTTCCAAGGTCCAGCCCGAGGGCTTCAAATCCAAACTTCAGTCCCAGATATATTCTGGATATCTGCAGTCAAATACCCCCTGACCATTTAACCAGCGTAAAAACATCCTCTTCCCTCTCTGTCTCATCACTCTGGGTGTCATTTTCCAGCTTTCCCAGCAAAGATTTCATCTCTTCATCTCCATCATTGATAAAAATGTTTCATAGCAGCGGACGAAGCGCGGGGCCCCGGGGGAGGGAGGTGGGAATAATGCTCCTTTCTGCTCTCTCCCCATTAGCAGCCCCCTCGGAGATCTGCCAGGGAAGCAGTTTGAATCCATCTCATCTGTGTCCTGTTAATTCCTTCTAATGCAAGTTTTAATCAAAATGTCAGGTGGAAGGAAGGCAAATGCCTCGGAGAGATCCGAGTGTGCTCTATCAACACAAGCGCCTCTCTCCCCCAGCCCGGTGATCCTGTCACACAGAGACAACAGGTCTGGGTGACAACCCTGCTGGGCCTGCCACCAACGCTGGCTGCAGCTCCTGAGTCTGGGGACATCACATCACCAGGTGGGACTTGTCCCAGGGATCCACGTGTGGATGGAAACCCCTGGGACACCAGCAACCCCCCGTGAGCAATGGCCTCACCACCTCCTCCAAGCCTAGACCCACATTTCCTTCTCATTATCTAGGGAATGGTGCTCCCTGAGGAAGGGGAGGAGCTTTCACGGCAGGATGAGGAGATTGGAGATGCTCAGCCCCAATGCCCATCCCAGGAAGAGCTTCCAGCATGACAATGGTGGAAACCATGTGGAACTGAGGGACAGGGGACGGTGATCCCTGAGGAAAGGTCCCTGAGGAAAGGGGTGAGATTTCAAGGCTGGATAAGGAGATTGGAGATGTTCAGTCCCAATGTCCATCCCAGGAGGAGCTTCCAATGTGGCAGTGGGGATCACGTGGAACTGAGGGACAGGGGACAGTGGTCCCTGATGAAGGGGATGAGCTTTCAAGGCTGGATGAGGAGGTCTGTGATGCTCAGCCCCAGTGTCCATCCCAGGGGGAGCTTGTAGTGTGGCAATGGTGGAGCCCATGTGGCCTTGAGGGACAAGGGATGGCAGCCCTGATGAAGGGGAGGAGCTTTCAGGGCTGGACAAGGAGATTTGAGATGCTCAGCCCCAGTGTCCACCCCAGGAGGAGCTCCCAGCCAGGCAGCCCGCGTGCCCTGGGATGTGGGGTGGGCCGAGCGCTTTGGGAGGACCAGGGCTCAGGGGCTTCCCCGGCTTGCAGGATCTTTCATCCTCCGTCACCACAAAGCCAGGCCAGATCTGCATTTGCAGCAGCCCACAGAAGCTGCCTCTGTTGTCTTATTTTTGTTATTTTTGAGAGGATATTTTAGCGCTGAGCACATTCCCTCCTGTTGCCATGGCAGCCGTGACAGGGGTTATATACCGTGAGAAAAATACCAAAATTAATGAGTGAGTGAAAGAGCAGCCAAGAGAAAAACAAGGTTAAAAAAAGAGTTAAAACAGTAATAAAAACAATCTCCCAATAATTTGGCAGCGAGCATCCCACAGGCAAGACAGGCGGCGAACATCCGAGCCCTCCGGCTCCTCCGTGGATCCCGGCTGGGGTCGGCTGCCCGCATCCCGTGGCCGGAGCACCGCCGTGGTGCGAGGGATGCGCTGCTCCCACATCATCCCACCGACGCTCCGGATGGGGCTGCGCCCACCCAGCTCCTTCCCCCGCAAACCTGCAGCCCTCGGTGACGCGGGAGGCGAGCGGAGGAGAAGTTCTTTAATGTGCTCATTTCCTCGCATTTGGGTTTTGAGGATCTTTTTGTTTTTAATTGTAGAAACAAGCGGATTGTCAGAACATCTGTGTTATTAGCATTTGCTGCCCAAATCCGAGCTGCTGCTTCTCCTGCGGAGCCCAGAGCTGATGAGAGAGAGAGAACAGAGGAGCCTTTGAACTCCTTGCAGCAGACGGCAGCCAGGTTGCTGCGTGTGTGTGTTGGGGAGGGGGTATTTATTCTCTTGTAAGGTTCATTTGCTCTCCGTGTTTCCCTTTCTTCTCGCTTTCCCAGAGATTTAGCTGGATGCTCTTCCCTCGCAGGCTTTGTTCTTCTGACAAGGCCCCACCGGCACCACGAAGCAGCTGCCTCTGCGTGATGCCGGAGCAGCCCAGCACGGGGGACCCGGAGCTCGGGGCAAGCCAGAGCCTCCAGCAGCAGCTCCGGGGGCGGTGGTACTGCCAGCACCGGAGCAGGCGGGCGGGAAGGGCCTGGAGGGTGCAGTCTGAGGGTTTCTCGTTGCTCAGACTGGCTCTGATTTCTGGGAATGGTGGAGACAAGGTGAGGATGGGTGACTCATCTGGAACTGGTACATATCAGGATGAAATTCTTCCCCGTGAGGGTGGTGAGACACAGGTTGCCCAGAGAAGCTGTGGATGCTTCATCCCTGGAAGTGTTCAGGGCAAGGTTGGATGGGGCTTGGAGCATCCTGGGATAGCGCAAGGTGTCCCTGCCAGATAAGGGTGGAATGAGACAGTCTGTGAGGTCCTTTCCAACCCAAACCATTCTGGGATTCTACAGTAACACCCAGGAGAAGGAAGTACAGGGAATGGCAAAGCTTCCTGTGCTGTCAGAGGGCAAGGAGCACTCTGGGAGTGGCTTTCAACGGCAGCGAGGTGAAGGAGGAAGGTAGAGATGGATGAGGCAGCCCTGGGATGCCAGGTCACCAGTGGCATGGACACGGTGTCCCCCCAGCTCCCCAGGCCACAGGTGCTGCTGGCACTGCGGAGGGCTCTGCCAGGCAGCTCCTCTGGGCTGCACAGAGGTGGTTCCTGATGCCAGGACAGTTTTCCCCTGCATTCCTAGAGCCAGGACCTGTCCCTCAGAAACGTGTCTGAGCAGAGGCTGAGGTGACAGTCACCACTGTCCCACAAATCAGCGGCATCCAGTGATCCACGTAGATTCCCAGCTCCCCGGCACTCCCTGTGCAGCTGCCGATCGACTGCCCCGTGACTCTTGTGAAATGCAAACCTTTGGTCCCCAGCAATCTCCAAAGTCTGCTGTCCCTGCTCCACGGGCAGCCTTGGATCCATATGGTCACTCCCTCAGTTTCTCCCTTTGCTCCAGCTCTCCGTCCCTCCAAGGAGGGCTGCCAGTTACTGATCCATCAAATCCTTGTCTCCAGAGAATTTCGTTCCCTCTCCCTGTCCAGCTCATTCCGGATCAGCAGGGCACAGCCTGACAAACCCCACAGCTCCTCTGCCTGCCCCAAAGGTGGGCTGTGACCTTCCCTGGCTTCTCACTTCGCATCTTCTGCTAAATTGGCTTCATGTGAATTGACACTCGGAAAAAAAACCCCGCTCACGGACGCGGAGGAGCCGACGTCTCTGCAGGAGCAGAAAGTCTGGGAGGAGAGCTGGGCTTCCCATCCTGAGGGATGACTCTCCAGCCCGCTTTTCCTGGCCAGCAGGATGTAGCCCTGCCAGCGGCTGAGCCCGCTTGTTGCCGGGGAAAAGCGTGGAGATTCGGGAGAAAAGCACGGCAATTTTTGGGGGAAAACGGGGCGATTTCGGGGGTGAGATGGAGCCGGGCTGCTCCGAGCAGGCAGGCGCAGCCTCTAGATGGTGCAGTCATGCAGCCGAGCTGAGCATGTGTGCAGCGAAGGGCGCTGCGCAACAGGTTGGCGTAGCTCAGCAGGGAGACGCGCTCCCATCCTCGCTGCGGCGGAGCGGGAAGGACTTTCCAGCATCCTGGCGAGAAATCCGCGCCGCAACCGGCCCGGAAGGCGGGTGAGGGGCAGCGCCACGGGCTGCGCGACCCTCGGAGGGTGCTGAGGGTTTCGGCAGGGCCGGGCTGCAGCTGCAGCCCCTGGCAGGGAGCGCGGCCGCTCCTTGCAGGAGCACGGAGGCGGTGGAGGCAGCAAGGGAAGGGGCAGCCCTGGAACACGCTGTGTGTCCCCAGGCCCCCGGGGACATTGCTTGGCCACCCGAGGTGGCGGGGTGAGGAGCCAGCTGAGGGAGGACAGCTTGTGGAGGCATCACAAGGGCGCTGGGAGCTCGCGGGTGATTTCGGGAGCCGCAGGTGCTCCGTGCTGCTGCGCCCCGGCACCCCGCAATAAATAAACCCGTGATTCACCGAGGTGTGACGGCAGGGCACAGCGGCCGCTCCAGCCCCACCACCGCGGCCAGCAGGGGAGCTTTGCAGCCTGCCCGCAGCCCTGCTGGGCTAGGGGGCCGCGGAGGGGTGGGCACAGCCCCCCGTGAGCTCGGTCCCACGGAGGGACCCTCCCGGCCGCGCTGCCCCGGGTCCCTGGCCCTGTGCAGTGGGGCTGTGGGGCCGCGAAGCGCCGCCTGGAAGAATAAATGAGTGAATTAATTATTAAGAGCACCGAAAGGAGAGTGAAAGGGGAGACCCGAGCCGCACGTGTGCGGGCGCGGAGCAGAGGGGTGCCCGGGGTGAGGGGGTCCGGGGGGCCGCGGGGACCCCTGTTCTCCACGGGCACGGTGCTGGGCGCGGTGCCGGCAGCCCGGAGCCGGGCGGCTCTGCCCGGCAGCCGCTGCCCGCTCGTCTCGGCAGCCCGGCCGGGCTCGGGATCTGATAAGGAGCCGGAGCTCCACCTCCCCATGGTGGTGGTGGCGGCGAGAGGCGGAGGCAGCGGCGGGCGGGGGGGGGAAGGGGCCGTGCCTGCGCTGCGCTTCCCCTGCACATCCTCACACACACCGAGGGACGGAGGCGGGCACGGACCGAGCTGCCCACCGGGGCTGCCTCCAGCCTGAGCCGCCGCTCCGCCGGAGGAGCCGCAGCCCCGGCCCGGGGAGGGGGGCGGTTCCCACGGGACATTTATATATTTTTTTGCCCCCCCTCCCCCCTTTTTTTTTTTTTTTTTTTTTTTTTTTTTTTTTTTTTTTTTTTTTTTTTTTTTT
>VZTF01007554.1:774727-787969 GCA_013397755.1 Cnemophilus loriae | reverse complement strand
TCCCGTGGAACGGGGCCAGGAGGCTGTGGGAATCGCAGGGAGCCCAGGCTTGTTCAAGCAGTTGCTTAAATTCGCGGCTCTTTATAACCTCTCTCTCATTAAGGCTTGTTTTTTTTTGGTGGGGATGGCTGAATTCTGTCGGATTTTGCATGCCACTGTCCTCCGAGAGCTTCCCAGTCATGCATTAAGCAGCGTGACTAACGCCTCTCTCATGTGGTTCAGTCTCTCTCACACTCTCCCCGTAGGGAGAATTGTGTGTGTGGAGGAATAGTTGTTTTGGGAGGGGTTTTTATTTTTAAGTGCTCTGTGCTTTGCCAGCAGGTTGGAAAAAGGTGCCTGGCACCAGAGAAGAAAGTGTGGGATGGTCCTTAGATCCCATGGGAAAATAGCCTGGTGCCTTGGACTGGCCCCTGGGAAGCCTGTGTCTCCTGCACAGACGTGCTTGTGGAGGCTTCCTCCACCTCCTCCTCCTCCTCCTCCTCCACCTTCTCCTCCTCCTCACGCCCAGCTCTGGGCTCTCACGTCTGCGCTGTGTCATTCGCACCCTTGGGTGCCGAGCAGGATTCCTGACCCTGCTGATTCCTTACCCTGCCGAGCCCAGGGCCCCTCGTGCCTTCCAGCACTGCCCCTCAGGCTCCCAGCCCCCTGTCCTCCTCCAGCCTCCCTGCTCTGCCAGGTTCCTTCCTTCACCTGCAGGAATGGGGCTTGGGTTCAGATTCCAGCCCTGTTTTTGGAGAAGTCTTGGGTGCTGGGCACCTTTGGGTGACATCCTTCCTCCTTCAGGCTGGCTCCGGGCTCCTGGCGTTTCCAGCTGCTGGGCCCTCCCTCCCGGCTCCCTCAGCCGTGCGAGGAGTCAGCACTGCCTTGAGACTTTCCCCTTTCCCTGCGATCTTTCACTTCGCACCAGGGCTTAGTCAGGATGTGGATACGTCACCAGCAGCCAGGGCCCAGCCCAGTGCACGCAGCCCAGTGCAAACAGCCCAGCAGCGGGCACGGCGCCTCTCCCAGTCCGGGCACCCTCCAGGAGCCCCTTCCCAACAGCTGGAGCTGCCCATTTTCCCTGTCCTCACTCACAGCCATCGCCAACGGGAGCACAGCGGGGATGGAGCTCGGGGCAGGTTCACCCCACGGAGGCAGCTGGATGTGGGAGGTCTGGTGTGAGCGCACCCCGGGGGTGTGGCAGACACGAGTGTGCCCCAGGTGCCAGTGCCCCCGCACGGGTGACATCACACACATCCGCACGCGGCGGTGCCAGGGGCATGCGCACACGAGGGCACACGCGTTGTGTGGGGCACACACACGTGCAGGAGCGCGGGCTCACACCTGGGGCATGGGCCCGGAGCGGGCAGGGCTGTGCTCCTCGCCCTGGTGTGTGACACACCTGCGCACCCTGCTAGGGCACAGGTGTGGGGTGTGTGCCTTTTCCTGCGGACACACAGCCGTGCTCTGGGCAGGTGCACAACCCCGGAATGCTCACCCAGCACAGACACACACGCACGTGTGCGCACACTGCCCGTGCTGATGCAGAGATCTGTTGTGTTTCTGCTCAGCTCCTGACCTCCTCCATCCTCAGCCTGGAGCAGGGGTGGAAGAGGTCTTGCTCTCCTCATCCCTTCCTCCTGGAGTCACACATCCCAGCGCCACTGTGGGCAGTTCTGCACAGCCTCAGCCAGCTGGGAATGGCTCTGCTCTGCACAAAGGAAGTGGCAGGATGAGGGAGCAGAGGCAAGCTTGGCTTCAGGGCCACTGTCTCCTCTCCAGGCACGGAGATGTATTTTCACTGCGGAGGCAGAGCTCCTCTCTTCTATGCCCCCATGTCCATGGGGAAGCAGAGGAGTGGAGGGACAGGGAGCTGTTGGTCTGTGGGAAGTACTGAGGAGGACAGTGCAGGGTGTTCCACTGGCTGATGATCCATACAATGCCAGGCTAACCAGGACCTGGGCACTTGCTGTGTGGCATCACGGAAGGGGATGGTGATGGAGCGCTTGCCCATGGAGCGTTTTCTTGTCCTTGGGTGCAGAGTACGAAGAGAGGAAGCGATGGGAGCGGCGAGAGGAGGGCGATGCTGTGGGCGGATGTTTGTGGATGTTAATTTTAGGGCACCCAGTCCCCGGGTTTTTGGGTGCCAGTGAGCTGCGTTGAACCCCTTTACACTCATGGCTCAGCAGAAGCTGTGTGGGTGCTCCTGGACCCTGGAGGAGGAAAATGTGTTCCCAGAACGGAAACCAGGGGACGGGAAAGCTGGTGGCCAAGCACAACAGCGATCAGGGGCTTGGTGACAGGGCATGTGGCTTGGCACAGGAGGGGACAGTCTGTGGGGCTGGCGGTGTACCTGGCACGGCCTGGGCAGTGTGTGGGCACGGGGAGGAGGTGCCAGTGCCGGGGGCAGTGGTGCAGGGGTATCTCTGCAATGCAGGGGGGCAGCGCTCCCGGCACCGCCGCTGCAGCAGCGGGGTGGGCACTGGCGCGGGGTGGGCACCCAGTGCGTGCCATGTCCCAGACTGGAGTGGGAGGGAATGGGAAGGAACAGTGTGTCTGCAGTGAGGAAGGGAACAGGAGCTGCTGGCGCAGGGTGTGGGGTTGCCTAGTGACTGTGCAGCGAGGGGGATGCTGTGCTGCCGTTGCAGTGCGCCGGGGCTGGGCACTGCCGGGGGCTGCCCGGGGGGTTCCTGCACTGCAGCACAGCCTGGGCAGGGACCCGGTGTCCCTCTGACTGCCAGCGGCACCGGGGGTGGCAGTGCTCCACAGGCAGTGCAGGAGGGATGATGCTCAGGGCCCCTGCATCCCTGCAGTGCCAGGTGGGTGGTGCCTCCGTACCTCGCAGTGCGAGGCTGGCAGTGCCACTGTGCTGGCAGTGCAGCGAGGGCAGTGCTGCTCTGTCCCTGCCACAGCGGAGCCCCAAGGCCCTGCAGCGCTGGAGGGGTGGCAGCCTTGCATCCCCGCAGTGCCCCACGGCCCTGCAGTGGTGGAGGGGTGCAGTTCCTGCAGTGCAGGCAGTGCCCTGCAGCCCTGCAGTGCTGGACGGGTGGCATCCCTGGAGTGCCCCATGTTCCTGCAGTGCTGGATGGGCGGCAGTCCTGCATTCCTGCAGTGTCCTGTGTCCCCGAAGTGATGGCTGCTGCTGTTCCTGCAGAGCAGGCAGTGATGGATGGGAGGGAGCTGTATGCTGGCAGTGCCCCATGCCCCTGCAGTGCTGGGTGCATGGCAGCCCTGCATCCCTGCAGCCATCCACGGCCCTCCATCCCTGCACGGGTGTCAGCCCCACATCCCCGCAGAGCAGGCAGAGCTCCCCGTTCGGTGCTCCCGTTTCTGCAGTGCTGGCAGCTGCGTGCAGTGCCTGTGTGTCCCTGCCGTGCATGGCAGGCAGTGGCCCTGCACTGGTGGCACACAATGCTCCTGTGTTTGGGTGGTGAGGAGCTGTCTCGGAGCCTGGCCGGCTCCCATCGGGTTGCTGGCAGCAGGCTGCCTGCAGTCCACCCTGTTAGTGTGCCTCGTTGGGTCTAATTACAGTTGGTGTGGTGACGAAGAGGGTGGACAGTGGCAGGAGTGGCTTCCTGCAAGTGGCAGGGCTGAGGTTTCAATGACGGGGTTACTCACTCCAGCAGGGCGTTGCAGGAACTTTGCAAGCCAGGACGGGTCCTTCGGGGCACTGGAGGCTGCCAGGAGCCCTCGGCTGGGCCAGCCCCGGCAGCCCCTTCCCTTCGGGAGCCGTGCCAGGACCATGTGCGGTCCCACATGGCGCAGTGGGATAAGCCAGGGGAAGCGGGCTGGTCCCTAACCTCCGGTGTCTGTGTCTCCTCCAGCTCCCCTGCAGCGCAGGATGAACCCGCTGGCGTCCTGCCTGGGCCTGTGGCTCCTCTGCCAGCTCCCTGCCCTGGCCTCGGGGACACGTGCGGTCTACAAAGTGCAGGAGGAACAACCCCCCAACAGCCTCATAGGGAGCCTGGCCTCCGACTACGGCTTACCGGACATGGGGCACCTCTACAAGCTGGAAGTGGGGGCCCCGTACCTCCGTGTGGATGGCAAGACTGGGGACATCTACACCACAGAGACCTCCATCGACCGGGAGAACCTGAGGGAGTGCCAGCACCTCCTGCCCGGAGAGCCCTGCTTCCTGGAGTTCGAGGTGTCCATCACTAACCTGAACGCCAACAGCAGCCCGCGCCTGCTCGAGGGGCAGATCGAGGTGCTCGATATCAATGACAACACCCCCAACTTCGCCTCGCCCGTCCTCACCCTCTCCATCCCTGAAAACACCAACATCGGGACGCTCTTCCCCATCCCCCTGGCCATGGACCGGGACTCAGGCCCCAACGGCGTTGCCTCCTACGAGCTGATGGCTGGTCCGGAGGCGCAGGAGCTCTTTGGGCTGCAGGTGGCCGAGGACCAGGACGAGAAGCAGCCGCAGCTGATCGTCATGGGGAACCTGGACCGGGAGCAGTGGGACTCCTACGATCTGACCATCAAGGTGCAGGACGGGGGGAACCCCCCGCGGGCGAGCAGCGCCCTCCTCCGCATCACCATCCTGGACATGAACGACAACGCGCCCAAGTTCGAGAAGGCCCTGTACGAGGCAGAGCTCTCTGAAAACAGCCCCGTGGGGCACTCTGTCCTCCAGGTGAGTGCGGGGGACTCTTCTCCCCGGTTCCCCTCCTGCCTGGCTGCAGGGACAACCCAGGAGCATCCACACGGCCGTGGTTCCTCCAGGGAGGAGGGAGGGTTGGATGGAGGAGCCCACAGTGTCACTCAGGGCCAGCTGGCAGGCAGGTCCCTGGGATGTCACATCTGCTCAAGCGAGGTTGGAGAGGCTGCGCAGGAAGGCGCAGCCGGAGCGGGGCTGCAGGACACGGCTGAGGGGCAGCAGCAGGGCTGCAGGGAGCAGGGTTCTGGGACTGGGAGGGCTGGGACCTGAGGGCCACCGGGAGTCTGGCTTGGGGCCAGAGCGGTCTCGGTGCTGCCCGCAGACAAGACACAGACCCTTTCATGAGTTGCATTCCCTTGGCCGCTCCATGGAAACTCAGGAGCTGGGGACAGGGAGCATCCCTGCTGCCCGTGTGCGGGGCTGGCCATGGCTCCGGAGGTGCCCTGCTGTCTGCAGGGAGCGGGGGCTCTGCCTCGTCTCGGGCAGCACTGCAAACTGGCCCGGAGAGCCCAGGGGGCTGGATCTTGGTGGATTTGGCTTGGAGGGGGCATTGAGATGATAGTAGTCGACATCTGTTTATCTGCAGCTGCCATCTTAATAAGCGGAGTGCGGCCAGCTCTCATCTGCCTGCTAATTCTGATGTGAATTTTTTAAGAATTCATTTTTCACTGTTAAGAGAATGGGAGTTGGAAGCAGATAAGGGAGCTGCATGGCCGGGAGGAGAATGGGCTGAGACGCCGCTGCTGCCATTGCTCAGCTTTTATCTTTCAGGGGGAAAATGACTTCCGCCTGTTTTGTGAGTGGAGGTAAAAGGTGGAATTTACATTTAACAACTTTCGTTCTCCATCCAAATCTGCTGAGCAAGATAACGGCGGAGCAGCAAATGGTGCAGAGAAGAGGCTGCTCAGAGAGCCGATTAGGGAGGCAAATGTTAGACAAACCTCATCTTCTTTAGAAAGCAAATAATAGGCGTAGAGGCAGGTTTATGGGGATGCAGGGCTCCTGGCGGGCGGGCAGGGATGGACGGTGCTGTGTGGGGCTCAGGCAGCCCCAGTCCCTGCTTGGCTGCATCCCTGGATGCTGCGATGGAGCTGCTGCAGCTCCGCACATCATTGCCTCCCTCCTCGCCCTCAACCTGAGCCAGGCAGCTGCTCCAGCCCCTCCTCGGGGGCACAGCTGGGGCTGTCCCTCCCTGCTGCTGGCTGGGTCTCAGCGGCACGGTTCCATGGTTCCAGAGGATTCCCTGCGTGCTGGAGCCGGCCGGGAGGGGAGCGCAGCCAACCGGCCCAGCCGGTTTCTCTGGAAGAGCGAGGCAAAGCCTCTGTGCCCGAGGGCGGCTCCCAGCTGCTCTGCCTCGGCCGGTCCCAGGCTCTTTGCCCCACAGTCTTTGGCCCCAGAAGAGGAAATCCTGGTTTTTCCCCCCAGCTGTCCTCAGGGAAGGCCGTGGCGGTTTGTGGAGGGGCTCACTCCACTGTGCCCTCGTCCTGCTCACCGATTGTCCCTCTGTCCCCCAGGTGAAAGCCAACGACTCAGACCAGGGCGCCAACGCCGAGATCGACTACTCCTTCCACCAGGCCTCGGACATGGTGCGGCGGCTGCTGCGCCTGGACCGCGCCACGGGGCTGATCACCGTGCAGGGCCCCATCGACCGCGAGGACATCGGCACCCTCAAGTTCTCCGTCATGGCCAAGGACAAGGGCGCCAACCCCAAGAGCGCCCGCACGCAGGTGGTGGTCACCATCAAGGACATGAACGACAACGCGCCCTCCATAGAGATCCGGGGCATAGGGTTGGTCACCCACCAGGATGGCATGGCCAACATCTCGGAGGACGTGCCAGTAGAGACAGCAGTGGCTCTGGTGCAGGTGTCCGACCGAGATGAGGGCGAAAACGCCGTGGTGACCTGCGTGGTGGCTGGTGATGTCCCTTTCCAGCTGCGTCAGGCCAGCGAGACGGGGAGTGACAGCAAGAAGAAATACTTCCTGCAGACCACCACGCCGCTGGACTACGAGTCGGTGAAGGAGTACACGATTGAGATTGTGGCTGTGGACTCGGGGAACCCGCCCCTCTCCAGCACCAACTCCTTGAAGGTGCAGGTGATGGACGTCAATGACAACGCCCCTGTCTTCAGCCAGAGCTTCACCGAGGTGGCCTTCCCTGAGAACAACGAGCCCGATGAGCTGGTCATGGAGGTGAGTGCCACTGATGCTGACAGCGGCTCCAACGCCAAGCTGGTTTATTCCCTGGTGACAGACCCCACCTCCAAGGGCTCCTTCACCATTGACCCCGACTCCGGGGAGATCCGGGTGAAGGCGGTGCTGGACCGAGAGCAGCGGGAGCGCTACGAGTTCTTGGTGGTGGCGGAAGATAAGGGCAGCCCCAGCAAGCAGGGCACAGCGTCTGTGGCCATCAACGTCATGGACAGGAATGACAACGACCCCAAGTTCATGCTGAGCGGCTACAACTTCTCGGTGATGGAGAACATGCCGCCCCTCAGCCCCGTGGGCATGGTGACGGTCATCGATGCGGACAAAGGAGAAAATGCCCGGATCCAGCTGTCAGTGGAGCAAGACAACGGTGATTTTGTCATCCAAAATGGCACTGGCACCATCCTCTCCAGCATCTCTTTCGACCGGGAACAGCAGAGCACCTACACCTTCCGGCTCAAGGCGGTGGACGGTGGGGATCCCCCCAGGTCTGCCTACGTGGGGGTGACCATCAACGTCTTGGATGAGAATGACAATGCCCCCTTCATCACTTCCCCCTCCAACGCCACCTACAAGCACATCCTGCCCCACACCAGCCCCGGCCAGCAGGTGAGCAAGGTCAAGGCGGAGGACATCGACTCGGGCATCAACGCCGAGCTGATCTACAGCATCACAGGAGGCAACCCCTTCGAGCTCTTCCAGATCTCCCCGCAGAGCGGAGACATCACCCTGGAGAAGGAGATCCTGCGCAAGCACCATGGCCTGCACCGCCTGGTCGTGCGCGTCAACGACAAGGGCAAGCCCTCGCGGCACGGCACGGCGCTGGTGCACTTCTACGTCAACGAGACGCTGGCCAACCGCACGCTGCTGGAAACGCTGGTGGGGCACAGCCTGGACACCCCGCTGGACATCGACATCGCCGGCGACCCCGAGTACGAGCGCAGCAAGCAGCGGAGCAACATCCTCTTCGGGGTCATCGCCGGCATCGTGGCCGTCACCCTGGTCATCGTGCTGGTGGTCCTGGTGCGCTACTGCCGGCAGCGCGAGGCCAAGAGCGGCTACCAGGCGGGCAAGAAGGAGACCAAGGACCTGTACGCGCCCAAGCAGGCCAGCAAGAGCGGGAAGAGCAAGAACAAGGTGAAGAAGAGCAAGTCTCCCAAGCCGCCCAAGCCCACGGAGGATGAGGAGGAGACGGGGCTGCAGAAATCGCTCAAGTTCAACCTCATGAACGACTCCGTCAGCGACAGCCCCCGGATCCACCTGCCCCTGAACTACCCTCCGGGCAGCCCGGACCTGGGCCGCCACTACCGCTCCAACTCGCCGCTGCCCTCCATCCAGCTGCAGCCTCAGTCACCCTCCGCCTCCAAGAAGCACCAAGTGGTGCAGGACCTGCCGGCCACCAACACCTTTGTTGGCACCGGGGACAACAACTCGACGGGCTCCGAGCAGTACTCGGACTACAGCTACCGCACCAACCCCCAGAAATACACCAACAAGCAGGTAGGAGAGCTCATCCTGAGGCCGGCAGCGGCTCCCCCACTGCACCGGGGAGCCATCTGGACAGAGGTGTGGGAGTGAGCATGGACTGGCCCCCAGCCCTGCATGTGTGGCCCAGGGGGCTGGCGTTGGACTACCCCGGAGCCGAGCCACAGAGCCTGGGCATGGTGCAGGGAGGGGATGGGAACGGTGTGGGGGAGGCCAAAAACTGTCGGAGCCCTTGTCAGAGCGCCCGGGGCTGGGTCCTGGTGGCGCTGCCCGGGTGACGGTGACGCGAAGGACGCTGCATGTGTGTGGCTCTGCATGTGGGGCTCCGGGCAGGGAATGCCACCCGCCTGCGTCCCCTTTGGGGACGGCTCTAAGAGCACCAAGGAGGGCGATGCCCACCCTCCCATCCCTCCCTCCGCTTGGGCTGGCTCATGGGGAGGAGGGACTGGTCCTGCTCCTGCCACAGCCAGGTTCCAGCCTTGCTCCAGGGAGCAGTTGGAAGGCTGTGGCCTTGCTGTTGCCAGCCCGGCTCTGCTGGTGCAGCTGAACCTGCCACCATCCCTGCGCCAGGGCGCCTCAAAGGGAGCTCTGCGCCCGCTGTGGCTGCCCGGGCAGGTGGGGCTGGGTGGAGGAGCAAAGCTCTGCCTTTTTCCCAGGCTCAGGCTCCGGCTTCCCCCAGGCTCGGGCCCTCTGCCACAGCCAGTGCGGTGAAATCCGGTCTTCTCTTAGCACGAACACCGGGCCCTGAGCTGTGGCTTTGCAGGAGAGGGTCTGCAGACTCCGGTGGCACGGGAATGGCCCGTCCGTGTGGCGGGGCTGGGGCTGTGCTGGGGGCAGGGGGAGAGGGGCACTGAGGTCTCTGCTGCGGTCGGGTCACTGCTCTTGGTGTCGCCGGGGGGTTCTGTGCGTGCGGGGCAGGGCGGAGGCAGGTCTTGGCTGCTCGCTGGTGTGCACTGGAGCTTGGAGCTGAGCCACGAGGTCGTGGGCTGAGCGCGGAGCTTGCAGGACCCTCTTTCTCGGGCTGTCTGGCCACTTAGGAGCTTGCACTACGTTTCTGCTTTGGCACCTCTGTCCTTAACCAGCCAGGGAGGGAGAGGGGGAGTGAGTGCCTGTAGCTTTGCCTTCTTCCTGGGGCCCCGTGGGTGAGGACCACCCACTCCCCCCCATGCTGTACCCCCTGTGCCCCACAAGACCCCTGCCCCCTTCTTTGTACCCCAGAGAGCGGCAGGCTGGGCTCCTGCCGTGGGGCTGAGCTCAGCTGCCCTGTTGGATTTGACTTCAATAAAGTTTTCTATTTTTGACCAGTTGTGCCTTATTTTCCCTGTTGCCCCTGAAGAGGCTCTTGCTCCCAGCAATTTCCCAGGCATATTTTCCATGTCCTCAGCCACTGGAGCACTCAGGCCCTGCGGAGGCCAGAAGTGATGCTCACGTGGCATCTCCACAAACCCTCCACCACACTCTGGCATGCTCAGTCCAGAGGCCTCATGGTGCTGACCCTTCATCCTCAGGCTGACATCTCCCATGTCCAGTCACTGCCTGGCCCTCTAAGGATGTTCCTCCAGGACAGGGTTCCCAACACCTGCACACACACACACACACATACACGTAGATGTGTGGATGTGGACGCAGTCCGAGCCATAGCCCAGCCCTCCCAGCTTTCTTCCACCCCAGCATCCTCCCTCAAAGCTTCTCCTGGTTGATCCCCACATCCTCTTGAGCCACACCCACGTCCCACAGCCAGAGCGTGGCGGAGCAGATCCCTGTGCCTGGCTAGCCTGACCCAAATCCCGCCGGCGCGGGCTGGCAGCCGCCGGCTCCCGCCCGCCGCAGTGCTGCAATGAGGGCGCACGCGGTTGCAGATGGAGCCTTGGCGTGTCAGCAGCGCCCGGATCCCGGCGCTCCCCCACCCCAGGAGGTGATGGGAGGGAGAGATCCTCCCAGGAGGGCTTGCTGGAGCCGGGTGGTCCTGCTCCGCGCACAGATGGCTCTGCCCTGTATGGGATCTCCTGGCGGAATGGATGGGGGCGATGCCAATGCCACGGGGCTTCCTCAGGGTCCTGTCTCCAGGTGTTTGGAGAAAAGATGGATCCTGGTAGGCAGGAACAGT
Organism: Cnemophilus loriae; assembly: GCA_013397755.1. Lineage (NCBI taxonomy): Eukaryota > Metazoa > Chordata > Aves > Passeriformes > Corvidae > Cnemophilus > Cnemophilus loriae. Next base: position 777,528 of record VZTF01007554.1, on the reverse strand, counting down.
CCAACAGCCCCCTTCCACCATCCCACCATCCCATCTCAGGTACCCCCTCCCTGGCCACCCATTCCTGTTTCTCCCGGGGCACCCGTCTCAAACTGGGGCACCCATCCCTGCTCCTGTCACACCAGTTCACCTCTTCCCCAGGGCCTCCAGTAGCCGCACCAGGCTGCCGGGGCCGAGGAGCTCTGGCGCTGGGAGAGATTAGATCAGCCGGGGAAACCAGTGGTTCTGGCTTCGGTGGTTTGAGCCCTGTGCCAGCCTTGGCTCTCACAGCCTCCTCGTTTGTTTTGCTAACAGCATAAGGTTTTATCTTGAACCATCCAGGAAGTGTCTGGGCCTCCTGGGCAGGCAGGGCTGGGACCCGCGGGGAGATGCGATGGCTGCAGAGGAGGAAAGGAGACACCAGCAACCACCTCAGTAACTGCTCCCCGCGGGGCTGGGCAGGGCAGTCTAGGGGCTTGGCTCAGCCCTGCATCTGCTTCCCTTTGGGAACTTTCTGACAGGACTTTCCCTTCCTTCCTCGTCCTCAGCAGCTCTTTGATGAACCTGGGGTGAGAACTCAGGCGCTGGCGTGGGGAGCGGCTCTCTCTTCTGCCTGGCTCCCAGGCTCCATCCTTTTTTACCGGGAGGGGATGTTCCACATCCTTTCCCAAGACTTCCCCGGGTCTCTACAGCCCCCCACCACCCGGGAAGGCGGCTGGAGTGGTGTGAACTTGAGCGAGCTCAGCAGAGGTTCCTGCACCTGCCCGCGGGCTCGGAGTGAGGTGCAGCATTAATTACTCTCTGCGGGAGGGGAGGAGAGGAATATTGTAGCTGTAATGGCCAGAAATGAAATCGTCTTGTTTGAGAATTTAGCTCAGAGCCTCCACAAATTGCAGGTTTAGGTGCTGGCAGATGTCTGGGAAAGTCTCCCACCGTCCTGGGTCAGTGGGTTTTCTCAAGGTCGTTCATGTGGAATGAGCTGATAAATGGATCCAGCAAGGAGCTGCAGATGGAGCTGAGGGTTCATGGGGGACCTGCCCCGCTTTTCCCCAGTTTCAGAGAGACGCTGTGCTGGGAGCAGTTCCTCCACACTGTGAATCAGCTCCTGCTCCTGGGATCAGCTGGGCTTGGCTCAGATTTGGCTCTGCCAGGCCGAGATCAAATGAGGGAGATGTCATCGAGGGGCTGCAGATCCCTGGATCTGCTGGGAAGAGTGGCTGTGTCAAAGCACAGCAGCTTGTGAGCATCACTGGGGTGCCTGGGGGAGCTGGGGGAGCACAGGACGGGGTGGGGAGTGGGTCGTGCTCTGTGCTGGGGCATTGGTGAGGATGCTGAGGGCACCACAGGCAAGTCAGGAAGGTGCAGAGGCTCCTGGCACGTCTGCGCTGGGGACTTTGGTTGATGGCAGGGAGTGAGAGCACCGTGGGGGTATTCGGGACCTCAAAACGAGGAGCTTCAGCCAGGGGAGATGAGCAGCCCTGTGGTACAGCCAGAGCCAGCGTGGGTGTGCGCAGGCTGTGCTGCGGGGGGAGGTGACAGCGGGGTGTACCCAGCGTGGGAGGTGACAGCGGGATGCTCACAGCCAGCACCCCGTGGAGGTGACACAGAGGAGAGCGCGGTCTCTGTGACAAGGGGTGGCAGGGACACACGTACAGGCTGTGTTTTGGGGGTAGGGGATGCAGGGGATGCAGCCAGAGTCTCCCCTGGGAGAAGATGGCACAGGACAGGCTACAACCCCTGTCCCCAAGGAGGTGGCAGTGGGGGCTGTGCAGCCTGGACTGCGGCAGGAGGAGGCACAGGGGGTGCACAGCCCCGGGGAGAAGGGCACAGGGCTGTGCACAGGCTGTGCTGTGTGGAGGGTGGCAGTGGGGTGGACACAGTGACAGCAGGGTGGGCAGCCTTGGGCAGGTGACAACTCTGTAGGCAGTGTCTGCAAGGAGATAATGGCACTTACTGTCCCTAAGCCATCACGGAGGTCATTGGGTCTCTCCTGCCTGGCAGTCCCCGGCCCCACCAGCGCTGGGGACCTCGTCCTTTCTCCCTTGAAGGCTCACCCAGGCTGTGCTCCTTGCCTGGGGCTCCTCACATGGGGCTGGGTGACAGCACTGCCCAGTTCCCCTCTTGCCATTCCTCCCTGCTTCTCATTCCCCCCTGCCCTCCTCTTCCTCCTCCTTCTCACAGCCTCAGCCTCTCCCCTGCCTGATGCCCTTGGAGCCAGTGTTGGCCTTCCCTAGTTTGGATCTGGGGAACTCCTCCTTTTTCCCCCCCCTGAATCTTCCCGCTTCTTTCACAACTGTGTCTGCTCCTCTCCACCCTCTCTCCTGATCTCTCCCTTCGCCCTGGCTTCCCCCAGCCTCTCCTGACTGTGCTGGCCCCAGTACAGAGGGATGCTGAGCCCTCCCAGCGCAGGGCTGAGCTCCTGGCTGGCTCTGCCGGCCGAGCTGTGGATCCTGGGGGATGAAAGCCCTGGCTGTGTGTGCAGCCGCCCGCTCCAAGCCTCCCTGATTGATATTCCCAGCACTGCTCTGCCCGCTCGGCCGGGCTCTCAGCTGCAGTGCTGTTCCCTGGAGCGGGGCCCAGCCCTGCAGGCTGCTTCACCCGACACCCAAATCCTGGGGCAGAACCCGGGGCTGTGACAGGGTGTGTCCCCATGGTCCCCGCGTGTCCTCATGGTCCCCATGTGTCCCTGTGGTCCCCGTGTGTCCCCGTGGTCCCTGTGTGTCCCCAGGCACTCGGTGGCCCCTCAGCTGGGGGAGCACCCAGAGGCTGCGGATGGGGTGAAGCACAGAGGGTGGGATGCAGCTTGAGGGGGTGGAGGGTGG
>VZTF01007554.1:735535-774610 GCA_013397755.1 Cnemophilus loriae | reverse complement strand
GGTGTTCCCGGGTGAGGACAGAGCTGGGATGTTCTGGGATGGGACAGAAGGAGTAATGAGAGGGTGCGGGACGTAGGGCAGGCCGGGGAGGGTGTTGTGGAGGGAACAAGGGCTGAGGAATGCCTGGAGCCAAGGGCACAGGGTGGCTGGGATTGTGTCAGGGGTGGGGAGGGCAGCCCTAGGAGCCGTGGGACAACAGCTGCTGTGCTCTGGTGTCCCTGGAGCTGGTGGCCAGCCAGGACCCCCAGACTCAGTCCCCCTGTGTGGGGCTGTGCCAGGGCAGGTCCCAAAGGGCCCCTTCGTGGTTTGTGGGGTGTTGGACACTCAGGCCCCTTGGTGCCCTGGTTGGCACATCCAGGAACCTCCTGGATCGCTGGTTGGCACATCCTTTGGAATGCTGAGCCCTGTGCCAGGCCCAAATCGCCTTCCTGCCCCTCCACCCTCACCCCCACACGCTCCTGTCCTGTGAGAGCACCTGCCAGGAGCCCTGGGCACGGCCCATCCCCAGGGCACGGCTGTGCTCCCCAGCCGGCCAAGCTGCCATTGCACAACCCAGCTCTGCTCCTGGGAGAAACCAAGATGGTCAGCGGAGATTATTCCAAAAGAGGCTCTTCCTGCTGATCCTTCAGCAGCCCAGAAAGCACAGACAGCTCGGCTGAGGCACAGGAGGATTGAACAGGGGTGAGGAGGACGCCCCTGGGATCTTGGTGCCCCTTTTCTTGTCGCCTCTGACTCTGGCTGCAGCATCCACCAGTCCAACGTGGATGAAGCTCAGCCTTGGCTTCAACTTTGGGAGTCACATCTGCAACTCAGACTCACTCAGCTTCCCCCCAGCAGGTCCTTCATTGACCTTGTCCTTTGTCTTGACCCTTCCTGTACTTCAAGGAGGGCTGCAAAAAAGATGGAGAGAGATTTTACCCAGGCAGAGAGTGATAGGACAAGGGGAACCCTTTTAAACTAAAAGAGGAGATATTCACGTGGGATATTGGGAAGGAATTACTCCCTGTGAGGGTGGTCAGGCCCTGGCACAGGGTGCCCAGAGAAGCTCTGGCTGCCCCTGGATCCCTGGAAGTGCCCCAGGCCAGGTTGGATGGGGCTTGGAGCACCCTGGGATAGAGGAAGGGGTGGGATGGGATGAGCTTTAAGGTTCCTTCCAACTCAAACCATTCCATGATTCTGTTCTCCGACTTTCTGAACTTTTCTGGAGATCTCTGCACTCTTGAGGGCCTGGTTTCCACATCCTACCTGTAGTAAAGGCTTCTTTTCCCAGTGTGATTCCCAACCTAACCCTCTCGAGAGGAAGAGGAGGTCAGGCAGAGGACCAGAAAGAAAACAACTCCCCCAGATCCCTTAGAAAACATTCCTGGTTGTTTTGCATCAATGCCTTGTGTGGTGGAAGCTGTTTACTGCCTCAGCCCTTCAGCTGCTTGCAGGGAAGCGTGGGTGGGATTGTGGTGGGAGCGTGGGTTGTGACCTGCCAGCAGAGCAGGAGAAAGCTCCACCACCTCATCATTTCCACCCTTCTGGCACTCACAGCCAGGCCTTGTGGGTCCTGCCCAGAGATCCCCGAAGATGCCCCTTTCCCGGGATGTAAACATCCTTCTGAGCTCCTCCTGGCTTGCAAAACACCCCCTCTGATCTCCTGTCTGCACATAGCACTGGGATCCTGCCCCGTTCCATCAAAGTTCGGAGCTGTCCTTTGTAGGGAGGGCAGCGAATCCCCACCTCTCTCCCTGGGAACTGATCCCGCTCCGGAGCTGTCGGAGCAGCGTGCCCTTATTCAGCTCCTCGGAGACATCTTGAAAGGCCCGAGCAACCTGAGAGCCTGCAGCTATTTTGCTCCCACATGGCCTGGTTTTCACATCCTCCCAACTCCCCGGTGCTCGGGAGCAGCTGCCGGGGAGGCTCTGGCAGAGATCCGGCCCTGCTTGGGGTGGGGCACCTCTTGGCTGAGCTCTGGACTGAGATCCTGCTGGAAGTGTCCTGCTGGAGCCATGTGTGATGTTCCTCTCACACTCATCCATTCATCTTCCTGCTTGTTCACCAAAAGCACTCGAGCCCCCTAGAAAGCAAAACCCAGATGTTTGAAGAGCCCTTCGTTTTCATTCAGGCTGGGCAAGACCTTTTGGGGCGTTGTGATCCCAGGCTCTGCAAGTGCCTGGAGGAGCTTGGGTGGGGTTTTTTTCCCAAGGACTTCAAGTGGATCACAGTTTGTTAGGGGCTGTCAGGGCGTCTCTTGCCCAGAGAGCTCAGAAACCTTTACTAATGTGCAGGAAATCTGTCTGGAGCCAGGATCTGGTTTGGCCAAGGATGTGACAGCAATCCTGGGATTTGAGGAGCTCATCCATCCCAGAGGTCCTGTGCCAGCAGGAATGGGAATTGGAGCAGGGCAGGCAAGATGAGTGGCCCTAAGAAGCCTTCCTATGACTTGTCCTACCTGTTTGATGTCTCCAAAGGAAGGTTTGTCTCACCTGGTATCTCCATTCATCGGGAGGTGCAGACCACTAAAGTGAGGGCTCTGCCCACCTCTGCAGCGTGTGGGTGCCCAGACCTCTGGAACAGGCACGGTTCCCTGGGCAAGCAGGAAAAGCTGCTGCCCTTTGCCTGTGGAGATAGAGCTGGTTGCAAAACAGGTTTGCCCTCAGAGGAAAATTTTCAATTTGAAAGCAAATCAGGAAGAATTGAGAGTTTTTCCCCCTACTTCCCAAGTCAATCAGAATATATATTATATATAAATATATTTTTTTCCTAGTCATTTCTAAATTCATGATTCTGACTGACCTTTTTGGGTTGAGCTCCATAATTAATACTTGGCTGGAGTCTTGAAGCGAAGGGTACCTTTGCAAGAGCATCATTTTTTCATTTTCATGTGTCAGCAAAGATCTCCCCCCACACGCCCCAACCCTGAAACAAGGAGCTCGCTTGAATAATGATCTGATTTCAGCAAATTGACAGGTTTTCCTTGGAAAGGCTTCCACGGAAGCATTCCTGGTTATCTCAATTTTTTTTTTTCATAGAGTCCTGAGTCTACAGCTTCGGACCCCCTGCTCTCCCCAGAGCCTTCAACACTCCCTGTCAGCTCCACTGGGTGCAACTGGGAGCCAGATTAGCTCATTATTTTCCCAGCATTATTTTCCCACTCTGCAGCTGTTGGATTCCTCGAGGGTTTTATTCAAGTGTCGCTCCCAGTCCCGGAAGCTTTTTCTCCCCGGGATCTTCAGATGGTTTTAACGTGATTATGAGGCCTCCTGCTGCGTCCAGGGCAATTTCCAGTCCACACCAACCATCTCCAGAATAGCTCCATTATCAGCTGGATGGTGACAGACATTCCAGGGCAGCACGGCCAGGCCAATTTAGACATCATTCCATAAAGATTATGACCCCTTTCGATTTTAGCGTTCGCTCTTCCGATGATTTATTTCCGTATTTTCCTTGCCCATCTTCATTTCACCCAAAGAAAAGCCAAATGGCACCTCCTGGATGGGCTCAGAGCTGGGATAGGCTGGGGGTTAGGCAGGCTCTGTCCCCAGGCTGCCTAAATGGGTTTCTAATTGCGTTAGATCTTGCTCTGAGTTAGATAAATTCGATCTGACCAGGCAGGTTGGCACCGGGCTTTGGCGGCTTCTTTGAGCATCATGCAAATTTCAGGAGGCTTCGGGGCACCTATGTGGAGTCAGCCCGCATTTTCCCTGGATTTATTCATTAAATAGTGCCTCGGGAGCTGATGTCCATTTGAGGCTGGCTGCTCTGCTATCATTATTTCGGCAGGACTTGGAGACCGGCTCTGCCGACTGCAAGGTCAGCACTCGCTAATTGTCAGCTGAGCAGCCACTCAGGAGCAGGGAGCAGGAGCTTTTTGGGATAATCCCTGGGTTTGGGAGGTGGGTTTCCGTGGATTCCTTTCCTCTGGTTGTGGATTCCTTCTCTGGTTTGTCGGCAGTGAAGGAGCTGAAGGGTTGCTGGGAACTGGGGATGGACACAGGGATTTGTGGGCCCCGTGAGCATCACGGAGCAGAGCTGTCACCCCTGTGGGACCCCAGTGGCTGTGGTGGAGGTGACCCCAGTAGAGTCAGACTGGTGGATCGCAGAGCTGGGCCTCTAACTGTGCTGGTGCTCCTGCCCAGAATTGTCAGGGTTCTTTGGGAGACACCACCTTCAGGGACAAAATTTTGGGAGGGCCTGAATGAGTGTTTTGAATAAAGGATGGGTCTCACAGGTGTGCACAGACCGCACCTTTGCTTAGAGGTGAGTCCTTCTATCTCCCTCCCTCGTCCAGAGCAGGCAGAGCCCCTGGGACCTGATCCCGTGCTCGGCACCAGCTCTTCCCTCAGTTCCTTCGTGTTGTGCAAACAGGGAGCAATGGTGGGAGTGCAGCTGGGTCTGCTCAGCCAACTGAACGCCTGGAGATGCTGCGGCAGGGCAGGGAGGGACCCCTGGGGCAGACAGGACCCCCAGGCCACCAAGGAGAGGAGCAGAGGGTGGCTGTAGGTGCCAGGAGGTGACACCAAGCCAGGGCAGTGCTCGCCTTTGTGCTGGCACACCAACCCTGTCCCTCAGGGTGCTGCTGTGCCACGAAACGCATGGAAGAGGATGGGAAGAGCTGTCTCAGCTCCGTCCGCACCCCAGCACGGCAGCAGAAGCGCTCGTGGCTCAGACGAGCTGTAAAATGGTCGGCTCAGGGACGAGCTGAGCCCGTTTCCTGTTTCCTGGAGCTTGAGTGTTGCCCTGGGTGGTGTTGGCAATTCAGCTCCAGCTTTCCTCGAGGCTTGCCCTGGTTTCCATGGACATAATATTCCCCTCAGCCTCCTGCTCCGAAGGCTGTGCTGCACTGCACTGGAGCTCCGCTCCTCTCCAGGCAAAGCAAATAATTCCCAAGCCTCCACCCACGGAAAGCTGGCTCTGGGTCATTCCGAGCACGGTCCCTGGGCTCATCTTTCTCTCTTTCTCTCCGTATCCAGGGATGTTGCATCGCTCCAGGTTGGTTTGTAAAGGAGAGGGGTTCGTGAATCCATCTGAAGTTGAGTGACTCCCGCGCCACAATGGCTCCCTTGTCACTTATTTTGATATTCCGGGCGCTGGCTCTGACATTGCCTTTCACTCCCGGCCCTGTGAGTTGCGGCATTGTGGCGGCTGTTGGGGAAGCAGCTCCTTTGGCAGCTGCCTGAAAGGAGGCTTCTGGCGTGTGGGGAGGCACAGGAGCTGCCAGAGGAGCCCGGGAGCCGCGGATCCCGCTTTGGGATCAGCAGCGAGCCAGTTAACAAGAGCTGGATTTCCCCCACTGCGCTCGGGGCGGGGGGAGCAGGGTGGCTCCCCTCTGTTCCTGCCAGCAGGAAAAGGGTGCCCGGGGCGGATTTTATGGTTTCCTTTGTGAACAATGGAATTTCTCCTGCTGCTCGGTCCCTGCCCTCTGCACAGGGGTTGATGCCATGGGTTTGTGGGGACACGGCGACATCCCAAATTCCTGTTCCCTCCTGGCACTGCTGTCACTTGGGCTGAGTTTGTTTTCTCTGGGTTTAGCAAGGAGAACCTGCCTGGTGCAGGTCCTGGTGGGAGCTGGAGACGTCTGAATGAAGGGAAGGAAGAGGGAGGGAGCAGAGGAGCTGAGGAGCGCGGAGTCCCCTTAGCCCCATCCAGCACCCATGAGTGGGAATCCTCACGGAATCATTAAGGTTGGAAAAGACCTCCAAGCTCATCAAGCTTTGATGTCACCCAGCCCAGAGCACTGAGTGCCACCCTCCAGTCGTTCCTTGAACACCTCCAGGGATGGTGATTCCACCACCTTCCTTCCGATGCCTGACCACCCTTTCCACGAAGAAATTTGTCCCCAGTATAATTTTTCATGGCAGAGAGAATCAGCACAGGCAGGGATTGGTGTTGGGGAGTTCGGGATGTGCAGCCAGGACCAGGCAGGTCGGAGACAGCCCATGAAAATTCCTCACCAAAACAAGTTCCCGCTACTGCCAGATGAGCCCCAAAACTGGAACTGTGGATTTGGGCCTGGCTTCCCTGTGGCTGGAAGACTGGGGGAGAGCTTTGGAATGAGCACAGGGAAGGGCAGCAGGGCTGGAATGGGCACAGGGAAGGGCAGCAGGGCTGGCCAGACCTGCCCAGTGTCTGCAGGAACACCTGGCAGAGCAGGATGCAGCCCGGGCTTGTGGAATTGGAAAGGGGCAGAGCGAGGAGCAATTACTGCTGTTTCCTCACAACCCTGCAGGTAGGAGAAGTTCAAGGCAGAATTAGCAGGCAGCAGAGGCAGGAGCAAAGGGAAGAGCCTTTCCATCGAGCACGTGGGCCGGGAGTTCACTGCTGCCGGAATCCGCGGAGGCCGGAGCAGGCACGGACTCAAAAAGGCAGGAGAGCACTTCACAGAGGATGGGGGTCATCAGAGGGAGAGCTGCCAATGATTCCTCCTCAGGAAAAATCCCTGAGCTGCGGCAGCACAGAACCTGCAGGATTTTCCCGGGGATGAACATCCCCATCAGAGCATCCCTGTGGGAAGAGGGGGACAGGGGGTCTGTTTGTCCCTCAGATGTGGAGCTGGCACAGGTGTCCCCGTCAGGAATATCACAGTGAGCACTGGGGAGCCCTCGAAATGAGGTTTTTTTTATCCAAAGCCACAGTTTCTCAGCTGAGAAAATAGACAGCTCTGCCCCAAATCCCATTCCAGCTCAGCGGCAGCAGTTGGAAATAGGAAACCAATAAATACTGGGGGTAAAAGGAGGGAGTTACAGCAATTAGGAGAAATGAGTCGTTCTGGAGTGTAGAAAATTAACAAGCAAAGCCAAAGACATTGGGAGAAAATCAATTATTACAAAGTCAACACAATAAGTACTTTAAAAAATGTGCCGGGAAGAGGTAGAATCCGGGAACTGTCAATCCCAAGCGGAGATTGCAAAATTGTTAATTATGGAGAAAAATGCAAAAATGTTGAATAAATACTTGGAGTAGTTTGGGCTGAGACATAACAACGTAGGAAGTGGGACCTGCCCATGCGCTGGGAACCAGCAAAGGCATTCAAAATAGAGATATTTGACGTAATTGAACGGAATAATTTGTACCAAAGAGTGGGATATCTCTGCTCCAGAGGTGTCCATGGAGCTGGGGAGCCCGGGATGGGCAGGAGTGGGAGGGCAGTGATGCCACGAGCAGCTGGAAGAGCTGGCTGGGGCTGTGCAGTGCTCGCTGTCCTCGGCAGCCCCAGGGAACAACTGGATTAATGGCTAAAGCAGGGAATGGCTGATGGAAATAGCACTGACGTCAGTCATGTGGCTGATGGCAGGGGACACTCGGCACTGGCATTACGTGACAGGTCTGGCTTTTAAACCTTTCCTTAGGCATGGTCCTGGCCTCTGTGAGGAACAAGGGCTGCTCCAGGCGTTCCTGCGGGGCTGGGGAGGCAGAGCTGGTTTGTGTTGGGATGTGCAACATCCCAACATCTCCAGCTGCTGAGAGCAGCTGGAGACTGACGGATGTGCCTAGCCGATAATGCAGGGTTTATTATTATTATTATTATTATTATTATTATTATTATTATTATTATTATTATTATCATTATCATTATCATTATTATTATTATTTTATTATTTTGCATGAACACTGCTCTCAGGTTGGATATCAGCAGGAATTTCCCCATGGAAAGGGTGGTCAGGCATTGGGAGGGGCTGCCCAGGGAGGTTTGGAGTCCCCATCCCTGGAGGTGTCCAAGGAACACCTGGATGTGGCACTCAGAGCTCTGGGCTGGGGATCGGGCACAGCTTGGGCTCGATGACCTTGGAGGGCTTTTCCAACCTGGGATTCTGGGATTCCCAGCACGGCATTGTGAGGCAGCTCTGGTCTATCCAGAGCTTAGAGAAGGGAAGCTTGGCTGGGATTCCTCGTGGAGCGAGGTTCTCCTGGAGCTGCTCCTCTGCAGCGGCGCCGTGCCCGCTGCCATTCAACGCCGTAATCAACGGTCTGGAAGGAAATCTAAAATCACTGCTGATAAACCCGCGGCTGCCACGGAGATTGGCGGAGTGGGAGATGGTGCTGAGGACGGAGCAGTCATGCAGAGCAATCCAGATTGCTTGGTAAACTGGGCCCATTTAAACAAAGCGCATTTTAACGCAGCCCGGCGCGAAGCTGTGCGTGGAGAAGCAGGGAATGCTGGCTGATATCCTGGGAAGCGATGACTTGAAAATGGATTCAGGGGTCACGCTGCATGAGTAGCTCAGCGTTAAGAGGCTGGCACGGACCTCAGGTGGAAAAACCTGCGAGGTTGGAGGGGCAGGAAGGCGCTGGAGGAGGCCCTGGTGAGATGGCACCTGCAAAGGTCACCTCTGATGAGGAACGGGGAAAAACTGGGGCAAGCAAGGATGAGGGACCCGAAACAGATTCGCTGTTTGCAGGTTGTGACTTGGACCTGCTGTGTTTGACTCCTCAAACAGAAGGCTGAGGCGTGCCTCGATTGCGCCGCACAAACAGCTCCTTGTGCAGAGGCCGCTGCCTGCTCAAGGGCTCTTTAACCTCCCCCAGAAAGGTCATACCGAACCCAGTTTCTGCGAGTCAGGGCCAGACAAATTGATTCCGTGCCTTTCCGTGACTCCAGAGCGGGGCTGTGCGGGTGGAGAGCTTCCCAGGGCACCCGCTGGTGGGGCTGGGCACAGAGGGAGGGGGACACTCCCCGTGCCAGCGCCACGCTGCCCTGTGGGGCTGCAGGGGACAGGGCTTGGGAGCCCTGCAGTGAGAGGAGCCCTTTCGAGGCTGTGACATTTAAAGGAGGTGTTTTTCAGGTAAAAGCGCTGCTGTTTGGACGGAGTCCCCCCCCAGGGAAGGGATGGTGGCTGTCACAGGCGGGCTCTGGGAGGTTGTTTATTTGTGTTATCCCAAGGAGCCCGGCTGGGCTGGCTGGGCTGGTACAAGCACGGAGGGAAAGCAAGACCTCGGAGCTCGGGATGGGCCGTGGCGAGGCAGGAAATTGGTGTCAGCCCAGGCAGGGTGCAGGGGGAGGCTGGGGGAGGGCAGTGCCAGGCTTTACACGCTCCCCGTGGGCTGGAGGGGACTCCAGAGGGCCATCGGCACCTGGGCAGCGCTGCCTTGTCCTCAGCTCCTCCAGAGCCCTCCCGAGAGGGGCCCACCTGTGCCTTAATGACAGGGGTTGCACCTTCTGCTCTGGCAACCCACCGGCACTGGGTACCTGTCCCCCACCCTGAAAGTGTCCAGGGCCAGGCTGGACGGGGTTTGGAGCCACCTGGGCTAGTGGAAGGTGCCTGCCCATGGCAGGAGTGGGATGAGATGAGCTTTAAGGCCCTTCCAACCCAGCGCATTCCATGATTCTGTGATTGCGCTTGGCCGAACCTAGCGCTGTGGTTTTTTTGCCATAGTGATTAACCTGGTCTTCCCTGCTGCAGGTAGAGGTCACTTCTTCTTATCTGCCAGTGGTCCCAAGCAGAGGCTTTTTCTTTCCAGCCTTTGCCACCCTTAACCTTCTCTTCCCTGATCCAGTTCCTCTCTTTTTTAGAAATATTTTGTCGTGGTTTCTTACACTGCTTGTCTGTTCTTCTCTGCACAAGTGGGACACGTCTCCTCAGAAGTGGTGCCCAGCTCAGCCTCCTGAGCCGGCAAATCCCAGCCTGTTCCCACACCCCGATATTGATGCGTTTTTGGGTGGGAGGTTGGCACCGTGGGTGGATCCCCGGCCCGGGATGTGCAGTGATCCTCAGCCAGCTGTGATTACTCCTCGCGAGGGTGCAGACGTGACAGATCCATCCCACATCTGTCACGCCAGCAGTTAATGAAAACACAGCCCAGCAATGGACTCGGGACACAACCCGGAGATTTAATTTGATCCATGATCCCAGCTGAAAGGGCTGTCTGCAGTAATTCCTTTGGGAAGACAACTTTCCAAATGATTTGCGCCCACATCACCCAGGCAGGGATGTACCGTGCTGCACCTCCCCTGTTTGCTTGCATTACTTATGAGAAAATCAGCTAAAACAGTGTCAAAAAAAACTTCCTCAAGTCGAGATAGAACACTTACTGCTCCTCCTCCCTCCACGAGACCTGCTGTCTTTTCAAAGGAAGGAGTTCAATGGCTTGACATGTTTGTTTGTGACAAACCTACAGTGGCTGTTACTCATTTCCTTGTTATCTTGTAGGTACTTACAAAGAGTTCTTTTATCTGCTTCAGTATTTTTCCAGGAACTGAAATTAAGCTAACTGTTTTATAATTCTCCAGCTCTTCTTTTTTCTCATCATTAAAAGACAGGCGCTATTTTAGCTCCCTTCCAGTCTTCTGGAAGCTCCCTGATTCTCTACAAATTCTTCAGGAAAAAAAAAAAAAGTCTTGGGGGAAAAAAAAAAAAAGCAGCCCTAACAGCTCTGAAGTTACTTAAATCAGGTCTCTAAGCATCTGTGGTGAATTTAATCAGGTCCAACCAACCTTAAAGCAGCTCATCTAAATGCTCCCTCTGTGTTCCTTCCCTCTGTTCGTCTCAATTCCTTCCCCTTCCTGGCCGGTGCTCGCTGTGTGTGGGACGCCTGATTGCCACTGATTTGTAGTAAAGACACCAGCACAAAAAAAGGGATTCAGCCGAAACGATGTGTTGGCTCCTCTGTCTCCTCATCACCTTCAGATCCCCATCAAATAATTCCCGTCTTGGGCTTCTTCCCGCATTTCTGGTGGAGAAACACCGTGGTGGCTTTTTCTTGCTCACGGTGTTTGTGTTTCATTCCCCGCTCTTGCCCCTTGAACTCGTGCTACCCTCTCCACTCCTCGGTAATCACGCCAAAGAAGGATTTGGTGGCAGGATTTGGAGCGGGATAATGATGTGGCTTAATGGCTGTTGGCAGGGAGCTCCTCCCGAGCATGAGGCAGAGCTGGGGAGGGAAAGTGTGAAGTGGGGTCTTTGAAACGCTGGACGAGCGCACAGAAGCGGCGCTGGTGGTGACCCTGGGTGGAGAATCCTGAGGATGGGAGCTGCCAGGGGCTGGCAGGGGAGGGAGGATGTCGCCGTGGCTCTGTGTGGGGCAGTGATGCCATCAGAGAGGCTTTGGGGCGGCCTTGGCCACACAGGGCTTTGGGGTTGGGTTGGGGACCTGCAGAGTGGGGACCCCCGGTGAAGGGTGGGGACAGTGATTCAGGAGGCTGTGCTGATGGGGGGACCTTTCCAGAGCAGTCCTGCCATGGCAGGGGACATCTGGGTGACAGAAGAGGCTGGGACAGAGCTTTGGAGGGAGTGATGGGTTGGGGGAGCACAGGGACCATGCAAAGTGTGCTCCCCACATGTGATGGGCAGCTCTTGGCTGGAATGGAGCCCGGTGCTGAGCGTGTCAGCATGGCTCTAGGGGGCTGAGGATGGCTCTGGGGGGCTGAGAATGGGGGCTGAGGATGGGGTCGGGTTGGATGACCCACCTGCTGGGTGGGTGATGCAGCACCTCTCTCTTGTCTGCAGTTACCTCATCGCCGAGTGACGTTCTCTGCAGCCAGCCAGGCTCAGGACCTGCAGGACCCCTCCCAGCACAGCTACTACGACAGTGGGCTGGAGGAATCCGAGACCCCCAGCAGCAAATCTTCGTCGGGGCCCCGCATCGGGCCCCTGGCCCTGCCCGAGGACCACTACGAGCGCACCACGCCCGATGGCAGCATCGGGGAGATGGAGCACCCTGAGAACGGTACGTGCCCGCCCCCCGCGCCTGTCCCCTCCCCTGGGACCTGTCCCCGAGGCTTCTGGTCCTCCATGATCCATGTCCCCGGTGTGGATGCTGTGGAGCTCGCCTGGGACATGCTCAGCTTGGTGGGGGGTGGGAGGATGGAGAAGAGGTGAGGCTCAGAGCAAGAGAGCAGCAAGGACGTGGTGGGGAGGGGAGAGGTGGGTGAGGGAGGGGAGGTCTGGGCGAGCTGTGGGGTGGGAAGAATCAGGGAGACAGGTGGGTGTGGCAGGGGACAGGTGGGTGTGGCAGTAGAGGCAAGTGGGTGTGGCAGAGGACAGGTGGGTGTGGCAGGAAGCAGGTGGGTGTGGCAGGGGACAGGTGGGTGTGGCAGAGGAGAGGTGGGTGTGTCAGGGGACAGGTGGGTTTGGAATGACGCAGAGAGAGGACCTGACAAGGTGGTCCGAGATGGCAGCACCGGGACAAGCAGAGAGGCTGTATCGCAGCCTGTGGGGAGCTCGTGTGCCGCAGTCAGGGGTCCCGTGGGTGCCTGTCCCACGTCAGGGGGGTTGAGGCGTGCCGGAGCTCCCCGTGTGTGTTTGGGGTCGGAACTGTGGGAGTTTCCAGGGGGCCGAGGGCAGAGCAGGTTTAGTGGCACAGGCTGGGCTGAGGAGATCCGCAGAGTGGAGGCTCAGCGAGCGTGGTGGTGGCGGCAAACCCCAGAGCGACGTGTCCCTTCACCGTGCCCCTGAGGTCACCTCCCAGTGGGGTCCAGCTTTCCCTGAGAACCCCTGGAGGTGTCCGCAATGTCACCGCGGGAGAGCTGCTTCCCCCTGCCGCGGCGCAGCTTCACCCGCGGTCGTGCTGCTCGTGCTGCCTCCGTGCTGCCCTGCCTGGCTGCAGCTCACCCCCCCGGCTGTCTTCTCCGGCCAGCTCCCGTTGCTTCCTTGGATTTGGCTCTGGCTGTGCACATAACATCTTCTCCCCCGTACCCGCTGCCTTCTGTGCTCGTGTCCCCAGGGGAGGTGGCTGTGGAGGTGGCAGGGTCAAAGAA
This sequence comes from Cnemophilus loriae, assembly GCA_013397755.1. NCBI lineage: Eukaryota > Metazoa > Chordata > Aves > Passeriformes > Corvidae > Cnemophilus > Cnemophilus loriae. Next base: position 761,931 of record VZTF01007554.1, on the reverse strand, counting down.
ACCTCTGGGAGGGAAGAGGAGGAGGTGGCAGAGGGTTCTCCTGAAGTCTCCTCCTGTTTCTGGGAGCATCCTTGACTTTAGGACAGGTGTGTGTGTGGTGGGAAGATGGCTGAGCGCGTGTTCAGCTGGATTTTAGGAAGCGGAACGTCTAGTGGAGCATCTCTTCCCAATTCCCAGGTTATTCCTGGAGTAACACTGGAGTTCTCTGTGTTACAACCATTGGAGCAAGGCATGGTGGGGTTCCCAAATCCATCTGCTGCTCCTGCTATGAGGCACCCTCCTGTCCACGAGTGTTGTGCAGATCACTTTCTCCCCAAAAGTGCTGGTCAGTCACCTGGGAAGAGCAGTTCGGAGCAGTTCCTGGAGCCCTGGCACAGGGTGACAGTACTGGGCTTCCCAAGTGTCCTTGAGTACCTGGAAAAGAGGCTGGAAGGGTGGTGAGCACGGAGATGCCCCATGGATGAGCTGATGGATACGGCGAAGTAGTGGGGATGATGGACATGGAAGAGGAAAGGTTGAGCCTTGGAATGTGACAGGAAACTCAGAGATGATGAGGGAGGAGCAGGGCTAAAATTAGAGAGAGGAAAGAGAGAGAGGAGCACCTGGAAGGCGGAGGGAAGGAGGGCTGTCTTGGGATGTTCCTTGGGGTGTTCGTTGTGTGCCCGATGGGGATGAGCAGAGCTGAGGAAGGCCAAGGGACACTGCCTGGAGCCCCCGGGAGTGGCTCCCTGCCCGCAGCATCACAAACCTGCCCTAAAACCCAGCTCCCAGTCTTGGCACAATGTGCCCTGTGTGTGTTCACCTCCCAGGAGCACGGGAATCACCCCACACCCATCCACCACCCGATCCATGTGTGGCACAGACACTGCAGAGGCTCCCAGGGAATAACCACAACCCTGCTCTGCTCTCCATTCCCCAGAATGTCCTGTCTTGGCTCCCTTCCCATGGCAGTGCTTGGGAATCAGGCTCCAGTGGCTCCAGCAGCTGTCCTGACCTGTATTGGGTGCAGAGGCCATGGCAGGCCAAGGCTCTGGGGAATCCACCAGCATTATCCCGAGCTGGTCCTGGTGCCCTGCGGATAATCTGGCACGGCAGTTCAGGGGACCTGAGGAGCTGGGATCAGGGTCGTGATCCTCTAAGCAGACTATGAGGGGACCCTGGCACTGGGACAGGTGATCTGGGGATTAGGAGGCACTGGGGGTGTTGTGTTTGCTCCGTCCCCTGCCCGAGGTGTGGCACATCCGACCCCTCTGTGCTTCCAACCAGACCTTGTTTGTCCAGAGAAGGGTCATGTCTTGCTTCCGACAAAGAAGGAATGATGTGGGACCGTCAGGACCTTTTGTCACGTCCCACCATGTCCTTGCCTTGGCTTCATCAGCAGCACCAGCCCCTCAAAGAGATCAGATCTTGGGTTTTTGGGAAGCTGGGCAGACAAAGCCGCTCTTGACCTTCCGTTAAACCGCGGAGACGCGCTGGATCCCGCACCCCCATCCCGCGGCACGAGCGCGAGGCTGACACGACTGTGCATTTTCTCGGCTTTCATCTGGTTATAAATATCCAACATAACAGGGCTTCCATTGCTTTCTCCAGGAGATTATCCCTGCAGCCGAACCAATCTGATAAGCAAGTATGCAAGGCTATTTATAGCTTTTCAACTGGAAGACAGATCCATGCCTTTTCTTTGTAGATGGTTCTTCACTTGATTAACACACATCTCAGTGTCCTCCTTTTTTGGACCCTTTCTGCTGTGCAGACTGCAGTAAAATGCTGTATTGCAGGGGCTGAGCCAGGCCCTTTGCAGGAGGAATTAGGCTGGTTCTGGTGAAGACTTCTCCAGGAGCTTGGCACTGACGTGGCAGCTCCTCAGTCATCCCAGGCGTTTGTCATCCCTGCTATTTTCCCTCGCTGCCCACTGTTTCCTCCCCAGCGTTTCCCCGCGCTTGTTCCCCACCTTGGTGGGGCACGCTGAGCTCAGTCTCCCACTTGGCCACCCGGTGCTTTTCCCAAAGACATCTGTTCCCCCCCAGATCCCAGATTTGCTTTGGTTGGAAGGAGCCTGGGAATGCTGGTGCTCCGTGGAGGCTCTGCCCTGCCATAATGCATGCAGGGCTTGGATGGGGACAGTGCCAGTCGCTCTCCATGGGCCATGGAGGGAATTTAGCAGGATTTCAGGACCAAATACGAGCAATTTAGGAATTGTTACACGGAGCCTGTTTTCCCTCTGTCCCTGTGTGCTGCAAACGTATCCGAGATTGTGATTTATTGGATAAGGCATTTCTGATTCGTGTTTTTCCGCCCCCAGAATCTGTTTTATGGCTGTTATTTAAAGTGGGGACCCCATGCCATTTTTAATGCATGCAGTTACAACCCTGCTCGGAGTATGGAATTAACAATCACCTCATGAGCTTTCCCAGTTCTCTCAGTGCCGTAGGATCCGCGCTTCCCAGATGTTCATGAGTTTATCCTCACAGTTCCAGGGAAGAAACTCCGCCATAGGTGGGGAATGAAATAGGAAATTGCAATTTGCATTTTTCGGAGGTGGCTGCTTACTCTGGGTGACCCTGGATGAGCTGGCAGCTCCTCCCTCTCTGCCGTTTCGGGATCTTGGTGTTCCAGAGGCACGAGGCAGGAATCCGGCTGCTCCCAGATGGCGGAGCCCAGGCTGCTGCTGACGTCCGAAGCGGGAGCAGAGCTCGGCTTTGGGACTTTGTGGCAGAGCTGGTTTCAAACCCTCCTGCCTGGTTCATCGCTGGGGCTTTGCCAAGCCCAGCCTTTCCCGGTGCTCTCCCAGCTCCTCCCAACAACTCGGCACAGCTGGAGCGGATGGATGGAGACGCCACTTCCCGGGTTCGGCTGCTGGGCTCCATAAAACCCCGGCAGTCCAGGTTTTCCTTTGTTTCAGGGGAGATTTAGAGGGATGCGTTGCAAAGCCGGAAGGAGCAGCTTGTCTTATCCGTGTGTGACATGGCCATGAAATCCCAGCCTGTGATTTCTGCCGGGAGCATCCCTTTGGGGATTTCCCACTTTGTTAGCACAGTGTGTGGGACCCCAGGTGAGCCCTCCCAGTGGAAGGTCCTCTCTGCCCCCAGTTTTGCCAGTCTACACTTAAACCTTGCTTCAGCTCCTCCCTTTTCTTCCCACTGAGTCCCACAACACCAGAATTCCCTCTCCTGGTGCGTACTCGGAGATCCCATTCAGGCAACTCAACATTTAAAGATCTCTTTGAAAGAAAACTGAGTCAAGTCCCTCCCTGTGAGCAGAGCCAAGGCAAGAGATTTTGGCAGCTGGGTCTCTCTTCCTCTCCTCCCACCCTTCCTCGCGCTCCTCCCAGCCATTGCCATCTGCTCTTGCCACCACCACAGACCTGCAGCCTCGTTCCTGGGCAGCAGCAACATCTGGCACATCTTGGATGTGTGTGATGCTTTTTGGCAACCCTTGCAGAGGCAGTCTGGGGAGAAGTTTCCCTCCTCCTCTTCGCTACACTTCTGATTGTAGTTCAAGCCTTCCGTTCCTCCAGCTCATTTTCCTCTCTGCATGGTCTCCAATTTGCCAACAAGCTTTTCGTGGGGTGGATGTGCCCAGGTGACGGCCCAGAGCCCCCCAGCAGCACTTGGTGACATCCACAGCAGCTCCAGGTGCAGGGATGACGTGTGTGGGAGGGTTTGTGTTCGCAGTGTGACCACGGCACGGGAACACGGCTGCACCTGGCTGTGTGTGCATCCTGCAGTGCCGTGGGATCATGGAATGGTTTGGCTTGGAAAGGACCATCCAATCCCACCCCCTGCCATGGGCAGGGACACATTTCCCTATCCCAGGTTGCTTCAACCTGGCCTTGGACACTTTCAGGGATCCAGGGGCAGCCACAGTTGCTCTGGGCAACCTGTGCCAGGAAGAATTCCTTCCCAATATCCCATCCATCCCTGCCCTCTGGCAGGGGGAAGCCATTCCCTGTGTCCTGTCCCTCCATCCCTTGTCCCCAGTCCCTCTCCAGCTCTCCTGGAGCCCCTTTAAGCACTGGAAGGGGCTCTGAGGTCTCTCTGGAGTTTTCTCAATGCTGAGCACCCCCAGATCTGAGCTCCTTGAGAAGGTGGATGGCTCAGAGGATTCCTGAGCCAACCATCCCTTTTTCCTGCTCACCACGAGGATGGGTTTGCAGCCCTGGGCAGTCACTGCCTCCTGCCTCTGCTTTAGTGCCAGTCATGAGCTGCTTTTTAAGGTTCTCACTGCGATTGTGGTTCAATTCCTCTCAGCCAACAGATGGGACAAAAAAATTGCATTCTGTCTCCTTCCCTGGCACAGAGGCTCCTCTAGATCTTAAAACCTATTCTCTTTTTTTCCTACATTATCTTTAAATGTCCCTTTTGTCTTGCAGAAAGAGTTCCAGGCACATTTGCAGTCTGTGCCTGCAAATGGAGTTGGGAGTGGAGTTGGGTTGGTTTTTTTTTTTGCAAATGTACCCTGCAGCACTTCTGCTTTGTTGCAGAGGCTGAGGAATGCTTTGGAGTGGGCTTTGTCTGGGATGTGGGACTCCAGCTAGATCCGTGCCATTCCTGGTCCTTGCAGACTGGGATCCATCAGGTCACACATCTGCCCAGCTGAGCTCCGGCGTGGCTGCTGCTTGGACTCCTCTCTAGCTGAGACATTGTGGGTTTGGGGTTTTTGTAAATGATCTTCAGCCCTTTTTAACACTTCAGGGCTGGAATTCCTTTTGTCCTGAGCAGCATTTCCCACTCCTGCCCGGGGTCCACATTCTTTGTGACCATGTTCTGCTCCTCATCTGCCTCTGGAAATTCTCTCTGGGTCCCTCAGTGATCTTCAGCACCTGCATTTCTTCAGAAGAAATCAGGAGCTTCTCTCCTTTCCACACTTAATGTTGGGTTCATCCCCAAAGCCCGCTCCTGGTTTGCTTAATCACCGCTGGGAAAAGATTTTTATCAGGAGAGACAACATCCAGCAGATTGCAAATGGCCCTGGATTACCCCATCCCAGGTTTCAACATTTCTGCCTGAGCTGTAATTCCAGCCCTGTTTCCTTATTTTCCATATTTTCCAGCAGCCGTGTCTGGGTAAACTCTTACGCCAGAGCTGCTCGGGGCAGGGCAGTTGTCCTGCCACGCCAGCCAGGTCACCTTCCTTAATTGTCCCCAGGAGCCCGGGGTAAACAGGGGACGGCTGTTCCCCTGCCCCAGGAACAAGCACATTGCTCCCAGCTCCCAGAGAGTGCCTTTAATCCTCTCAAGACCTTCTAAGAAGGCGGCTCCTCGCTTCAGACGTTGTCCAGAATAGCTGTAATAATTTCTCTGCCTCTCTCGCCTCGCAGGATTATGTGGTAGGGCACACTTAAGGTTGTCCTCAAGTTCTCCAAAGATCCTTGGCGGATCCTGGATGTCTTTAGAGGAGTTATATTTGAAGAACCCAAATTTCCCTGTTGGATTCTGGTTGTTTTCTTCCCCTCTTTCTCTCCCTGAGCCCACGTGGTGTGATTGTGAAAGGTCCAGGCAGTGCAGTCCCTCGGAGGCAACGCCCAAGAGACAAAAACTCCGTATTTCAGCGGGAGGGTGCCTTCTCTTGGAGAATGTCTAGGTCCCCACGGCTCAGTGTGTGCCTGCTGCATTCAGGGTTGGATTTGGGGAGTTTTCTGCTTTTTCTTGCGATCCTGGGCTGGGCAGGGATCTCCTCCATTTCCTCTTGCTGCCTGTGGCAAGCCGGTGGAACTCCGCAAATGCCCTCTCGCTTGTGTTATGTCCTTCACATTCCTCCTGCTCTGAATTTACTGGGTGGAGAAAATTTTACCGTTTTTTCCTAATCTTTATTCCTCTCTCCATCTGGAAGCCCTCCCCAGGACGCTGCTGTCCCTGTGCTCGGTGAGTGCACAGCTCGGGGAGGTGGCCCTGCCCTCACTGTGTGGATTTTCCGGGCAATCCTGCAGAGACCCCGGGCCTGGGGAACACGCTGGGAGCTGCTGACCCCAAACTCGCCCCGCTCCTTGGAACCGCTCTTAGGCTCGGTCAGCTCCACGGCAAACTTTGAGACTTTCCTGAAGGGAATCAGCTACAAACAGATGGGAATATGGAAGTTTTTAGCTAGGAATTATAAATGAGCTCATTGAGGGAAGGCGACTTCTTCTGTCCCCGGGAAGGGAGGATTTCCCATCTCCCCGACAAGGGAGGCCAAACTGTGTCATGGAACACCTCCAGTGCGAGGCAGGAATATTTTCCACCACATTCCACCTCAGCAGGCCTGGGAAAGGGTTCTCACCTGGCAGAACATGACCCCAGTGGCATTAAAACAGGGAACCCAACCCACACAGGACTTGGCATTTTCCTTTTCCCTGGCGATAGTTGCAAATTCCAATGCAAATGCCCATGCAAATGGTCATGCACAGCTATTCTTATCTCTGGGCCAAATCTCAACATCCCTTCTTTGGTAGAAAGTCGATTTTCCAAAAACAGTTTACATCAGCCTCCAACTATTCGTGGCTTCAGCTCGAGTTCGTTAAACCCAGTTCCAGGCACAGTTTTCCGAATTAGATCCGCAATGGGAGCAGCAGGGTGGGGCCCTTCTTTGCTTGTCCCACGTTCCTCTCCAGGGAGGACGTTTCCTCAGAGCGAGGGGTTGGGTGAAGCTGCTTCAGCCTCTTCTTTTGTGTTTCCCAGCCCCTTTTGAAATGCACACTTGAGCTTGGGACCTGGTGCCGTTCCCTTGGACAGGTGGGGGACAGCCAGGAATGGGAATGATGATTTCTGTTGATGAGCCACAACCCTCTGTGTGTTTTGGGAGCAGAATAGGCAGGTCCCTCCTGTCCCTCTTGGCTGGCTCTCCCCTGTCCCTGTGCTGTCCTGCTGTCCCAGCACAGCTCCATGGTCAGCTGGACAGGGGAGTGACCAGGCTGAGGTTTTGCCGGGTCACTTTTTTTGGCCATTTCTTGCTCTCCAGACAGAGCAGTTTTCCCACCCTGCCTGCTCCGTGGCTCCACAAAGAGCTGAACTTGCAGGAAGCCGGGATTCTGCGGGAGGCAGGGATTCTGAGCTTGGCATTCAGCTTTAGAACACGTCTAAACCAGAAAAAGCCACCGCGTGTAAAAGCAACAGACAGGCAGGATCCCTCAGCAGCCCCAGACTATTTGTTGTTTTCAAAGACCTGCTTCCTTAGAAAGCTCCTTTTGAAGTAATTTGACGTGCCATTTCCAGCTCCCGTGTGATCTACCGCAGTTATTCCCCCTTTATCTGCCTCCCAATGCTCCGGAATGTCTCCATAAACCTGCCTGGCAGTGCCTCTGCCCGTGCAAGGGACCTGCATTAGCGTGGGATTTAAACTTAATGCCAGAGGAGCTTACCAAGTCTCCCTTCTGAGCGCCTCGCGGACTCCACACCACAGTTTCTCTCTCATAAAAATAGCAGGTGGCTGAGTTTGAAGGATCGGTCAGGTGTGGATCCCTCACATGGAAAATCCCTCTCACCGGCAGGAGATAGAGGATAAGGGATTTCGCCCTGTCCCTGGTGAAATCAATGGGAGCTTTGCTGTTGAGACAGGTCAGATGTCAGTCTCAGTTGTTCGCTCTTCCCCGGGATTTGATCCTTTGTGCTCTCACCATTAAAGAATCTCTCTTCCTGTCTCCTTCCCACGGGCTCTCATCCATCCTGATTTGAAGTCCCCTCCGTTAAGTGGCTGTAACGCCAGCGCTCCGCTTCCCCGGCGGAGAGGACACTCCATAAATCTCCCATTAGTCATGGCTGTGGCGAGCCATCCCAGGGATAGGCTGCTGTGCCTCAGAGGTTATCAAACCGTGGCAGCCCCTGCGTTTGCCTCTCCTTTCCGAGAGCTCAGCTCCCCGCCAGCATCCAGGGCTCATTTCCCGGGAGCTGAGGCGGCCACGCTTTGCTCAGGGACGCAACAGCCGCCACGTGGTGCTCAGTCCTTGTTCCCTGGCCGGTGTGGCTGGAGCTGGGCTCCCTTTCCAGCACCTCTGAGCAGGACGAGAAGCTTCCAACAAGCAGGAATGGGGGAAGTTTACGTGTTGGTGGCTGGAAGGCTCCGTTTTTCCCAGGAGAGACACGCAGGGACATTGTCCGTGAGTGTTGTCCCCAGTGGGATGGAGAGGGGGCTATGCCTCTGAACAGGGTACAAGGTTCCCAAATGATCCCTGTGAGGCATTTCAGCCTCAGTCCTCGTGGAAAAGGAGGGCTGAACCTCGCTGGTGGGAGCACGGAACCTCCCAGAGTCTGATGGACACTGAGTCCTACCTGGATGCTCCTTCCAGGGCTGTATCCCTAAAAACAAACAGCCAGATCTCATTCCTGGGCTTGGGGGCCAAAAAAGAGAAGGATCCCTCCAAAGTGCTGTGTTTCAGGGCTCTTGTCTGGCAGGGAGCTGCTCTGATCCAGGAGAAAACAGGCACACGTCAGAATGGGCTGGATGATGAGGACTCTGCTCGTGGTAGCTCTTGGACATGCTCGGATTTGCCCTTGGCACCTTTACTCCAGCATGAGACTGGTGTTGTCGGGCTAAAATAACGTCATTTTTCCGATAATTTGGGGTAAACTGGCAGGGATGCTGCGAATCAGGAATAAATCAGCTCACGTTGAAACCTGTGACTGTCCTGCAGTCTGTGTTCCGTATTATTCAGATATAAAAATGTTCTTCCATGGGTGGCCATGAACCCTCTGGACAAGGAACTTGGGGGAGGCTGGGGAAGGGGTCCAGCAGGGAAGAGCAGGGTGCTGGAATGCACGGGTTCCCGGGAACAGCAGTTCTCCATCAGCTGCGTGTGTCTGGGTGAGAGCAACCTGCCTGGACGTGAGGAAACAAGGAGGCAGCAGGAAAAGGAGGAGGGGGCCAGGACGTGATCCTTGCTCAGGGATGTCGGAATGGCTGTCGTGTTGTTTTATCGCTGCTGAGGAAAGAGAAAATGGAGCAGGGAATGCAAAATGACAGAGAGTGAGGAGATGTGATATTTGCCTGATGTATTTTGCTGGTAATTAGTGTAATGCCAATTAGACAGAAGTAATCTTTTTTTCTTTTCTTTCCCCCTTCTTCAGCTGTATAAATTATTGCTGGAATATACGCCAGCTCAAACCGAGATATTAAACTCGGAGCGATGTGGAGATCTCTGCTCCTTGAGGATCTCTAGATGAAATTACCCAGACCACAGGGATCTTGACAAAAGTAAGGCTGACTCTATCCGGAAAGAAAACGAATCAAAGCCAAAGGAATTTTTGTATTCCACGTCTGGCGTCTTGCTGCTTATTAGCCACACAGGAAGGGGCCCCCACAGAGATGCAGCAACATCAGTGAGAAAAGGCAAATATCTCGCCTTTCCTGCAAACAATGCCCCTCGCAGGCTATTGTTCCCCTATCAGCTTCCCTGAGGAGCAGATCCCGAGCCCTCCCCGTGCTCGGGCTGCAGGTAAACCCAGCCGCCCACGCGCATTCCATTTGTCGTTCCCCGAGCCCTGTTTTCTCCCCGTGCCAACCCACACCGGGACAGCAGCGCCGGGGTTGTTCCGCCTCCGGGTCCTCCGGGACGTGAGGCTCTTTAATGATGATGAACGGCTTCCTTCGAAGGGTCAATTGCTGGCCTGGACCTCTCCAGTCGCGGATCCCTCGGAGCTCTCTACCTGGGCACAGACGCTGCTCTGCTCCGTGCTGCACGCGGATTTTCCCTCGCATGAGGAGCAGAGCTGCTCTTGCTGCCTCCTCCCTTTGGAAAAATAACCGCTAAAAATCATGCCCTCGGACCGATTCTGGAAATTTTCATCCATCTCTGCTGGACCGTGAAATCCAAATCTTCCCGCGATCATCCTGCTGCTCCATGGTGCTGTGCTCTGGGGGTTGCAGAGCCGGCAAATCCCCTTTGCCAACCTGCCTCTGACATGGGGTGGGGGGGGATGATGTATCCCGCTTGCCCCGCCCGGATTTGAGGATTTTGTAATCCTCGCTGGCTCTTTAAAGCGTGTTTTATTCATGGCAGCCTTTAGGACTGCCTCTGGCAGGCCTCCCTCGAGTGGTGCAAACTTTATTGCATCTCTCCTCCAGCAGCCTGTAAACTGCAGCACCCAGGGGTAGCTGGAGGTTGATATTCCCTATCGGAAGCGATTATCCCTCTTTTCCCCGCTTTCCCACAAGGGCTTCTTGCTGCCATCCTAATAACAAACACAGGGCACAGCAAGATTCATCGGGATCGGGTTTTTTTCCCCAAATGAGCCATAACCAGGCTGCCCTGTTCCTGAACCTCCCCGTATCCCGTGTTTGCTCCTTCAGCCGGATGCTTTGGCCCTGATCCCTCCCGCTTTTCCAGGAGAAGGGGGTTTCTCCCCAGTCCTGGCAGATCCTTTCAGTGCTCGGTGGGGAATCACAGCAAGAGGGCAGGCGGTCCAATTCAAGCACCAGGGTTGATTTCTTGGGGTGAATTTTGCCTGCACCACTGGAGGATGTGACCGGTGCTGCTCCTGCCACGTGCCAGCCACAAAACCTCTCCCCGTGGCGCTCCCACTGCAGATTTTCAGCCTCGCAGTCTGTGGGCGTTTGAGGCGTCAATAAGGAGCGTTTTCAGCTGCTTTGTGGCACGGCTGCACTGCAGAGAAAGGGGCTGGGCAGTCCAGGGGTTTGGGCTCTGGATCTCCGAGCAATCAGCAGAGAATCGCCCTCATTTGGTGTGGGATCATTCCCGCAAATTTTCCCGATTGTATCCCTGCTCTAATGCTCCCAAGGCTGCTGCAGGTTGGATTTTGGGTGGGTTTGGTTCCCTAGGGCTGGGTTTGGGATCCAGGGCTGTGTGAGCATCCATCAGGGACAGACATTTCCCCCTCAGCGCAGCCCAAGAGCCTCATCCTGCATTTAGTGCCTGTCCCCTGGTCCTTCAAACAGCCGCCAAAAATTCCGGCAGGGATCTGCCTCTTCCCCCTCTGTGTCAGCAGGACAGCTCAGGCAAGCCCAGGACAGGCTGTAAAAGAGCTGGAATGACATGAGGGTGCTCCGTTTCCTCGGGAGCAGCCCAGGAAAGATCCGTGGCGAGGAAACAAAGCGTCCGCGTGCAGATCCACACTGTCATTTCCTCTCCCGGTTTCCTTGGGGTTTGGCTTGACTCTCTTCCAAGGGCTTTTCCTTCTCCCTGCTCTGCTTCCCTCCGAGTGGTCTCGGTTCCCTTTGTTTGCAGATCCCCCTCGTTGAGACGAGCCCTTTTCATAAACTTGTGATTTCTTTTGTCACTTAAACACCTCCGTGACTTCAAAGGCCGGGAACAGCACTTGGCTCTGTGGCTCCCGGCCCCCCTGCACCAACAATTTCCCCCCATCCATTGTCCTGCCGGGGAAGGATTATTAAATTGTTGATGGAGCTGAACAATGGTTTTGTTCAAAGGCAGACATGCGAACGCCACTTCTTTTCTCCTTGACACAAGAGCTTTAATACCCGGGAACAATGAGAGGCAGCCACCAAGGAGCAAATACTGGAGAGGGCTCACAAAGCCAGGCCAGTATTCCCAAATCCCTGTGCGCATGAACTGGTGCTCCTTGGAGTGCTCCCCGTGGCTGTAGGTGAGGTGAGAGAACTGCCCGCGCTGAAAATTAATTAAAAATAATTCAAATATTGAATTCAGAAATTCAAATCATACTGGCTTGGGTGATCAGGGCACGAGCAAGGGGTGGGAGAGGACCACCCTTTGCACAGAATCATGGAATTAAGGTTGGAAAAAACCTCTGGGATCATCAAGTCCAACCATTCCCCCAGCACTGCTAAGACCACCACTAAGCCATGTCCCCAAATGCCACATCCACATGGCTTTGAAATCTCTCCAGGGTGGCTCCACCACTGCCCTGGGCAGCTGCACCAGGGCTTGACCATCCTTCAGTGAAGAAATTTTCCCTGATGTCCAACTTGAACCTCCCCTGGCTCAACTTGAGGCCACTCATCCTGTCCCTTGTCCCCTGGGAGCAGCTCCCGATTTCCCCCGGCTGCCCCCTCCCGTCAGGGAGTTGTGCAGAGCCACAGAGTGCCCCCTGAACCTCCTTTTCTCCAGCTGAGCCCCTTTCCCAGCTCCTCCCCAGGCTGGTGCTCCCATTCCCAGCACAGCAGCGCTGGCACCGGGCTGCTCCCGTGGCTCCGTTCCTGGCGCTCGGAGCGTGCCAGGCTCACACACGCACACGGCTCCAGCCGGGCTGTGCCTTCGGAGCAGCTCTGGGAGCCTGCAATGAGGATTATTCCCCGCACTGCGCAGCCTCGGGCTCTGACATTTTGTATTGTACAAGCTCCTTTCCGATCGCTTATCACCTCAGCTGCTTTCCAACACCACAGCTTCAATTTTCCATGCTGGGTTTCTCTCGGGTTGATTTCTTTTTCTGTTTTTCCTGAGTTTTAGCAGAGCTGTTCCAGCTGGTTTTGGAGAACAAGCCGTGCTGCTTCAGCCCTGCTAACAAAGTGATTATGAAAATTTCCTTTCAAGATCCATTAGCTTAACCACGCTTTGGGAGAGAGGTGTGGAATTTGACACGGGAGCTGCCAGCAGCGGTTGGGGGCTGCTTGTCCCAAAATGTGCACTGAATGTGCTCCAGAACACATCCCTGGGGAGCCGCGCCCACGCTGCTGTGTGTGGCCTTCAGACAACAGCATTCCCAGGGTTTATCCATCAGGGGAAGGGATTCCAACTGACAGAGAGTAGGTTTAGATTGGATATTAGGAAAAAATCTTTCCCTGTGAGGGTGGTGAGGACCTGAGGTTGCCCAGAGAAGCTGTGACTGCCCCTGGATCCCTGGAAGTGTCCAAGGCCAGGCTGGACAGGGCTTGGAGCAACCTGGGATCGTGGAAGGTGTCCCTGCCCACGGCAGGGAACAAGATGAGCTTTAAGGTTCCTTCCAACCCAAACCATCCTGTGATTCCATGATTCTGTGATCCATGTCCTCTTTTGGAGACCAGCAAGGGTTTGCTACCATTTTTTCATGACCATCCGTCCTGTTCCTTGATTTACATCCATCCAGTTGCTTTGTGGCCTCCCTCCTGGACATTTCCCAGTGCTCTGTGGTCCCCAGTCCTCTTTGGGATGCTGGATCCAGCGGGGCAGGGATTGTCCTTTTCCTCTGGGAGGGTTGAGCATGGCTGGCTCTGCTCTGGGGCTCTGGGGTCAGGGTGCACCTGAGGGTGCCTTGCTGGGAGCCCAGGGGTGCCCAGGTGGGCAAGGAGGCCGTGGGCACCTGGCCTGGATCAAAAACTGTGACAGCAGGACCAGGGCAGGGCCTGTCCCCTGTGCTGGCACTGCTGGGGGACCTCGAGGGCTGTGTCCAGTTCTGGGCCCTCATGGCCAGAGAGACCTTGAGGGGCTGGAGCGTGTCCAGGGCAGGGAACAGAGCTGGGGAAGGGGCTGGAGCCCCAGGAGAGGCTGAAGGAGCTGGGAAAGGGGCTCAGCCTGGAGAAAAGGAGGCTCAGGGGGGACCTTGTGGCTCTGCACAACTCCCTGACAGGAGGGGGCAGCCGGGGGGGTCGGGCTCTGCTGCCAGGGAACAGGGACAGGAGGAGAGGGAACGGCCTCAGGCTGGGCCAGGGGAGGCTCAGGGTGGACACCAGCAGGAATTTCTCCATGGAAAGGGTGGTCAGGCCTTGGCAGGGGCTGCCCAGGGAGGTTTGGAGTCCCCATCCCTGGAGGTGTCCAAGGAAAGGCTGGAGGTGGCACTGAGTGCTCTGGGCTGGGGACAAGGTGGGGATGGGGCACAGCTCGGCCTCAATGGCCTTGGAGGTCTTTTCCAACCTCAGTGATCCTGGGATTCTGTGGGGGAGCTGCTTTGGGGCTGCTTTGGGGGTGCTGGGAGATGGAGCCAGCCTGAAGTGCCTCCCACCAAGGCATTTCCTTGGCTCATTCCCAGGCTGTGACATCATCCAGGGCCACCTGGAGCAGAGCTGTCCCCATGTCCCCCCAGCAGGGGTGGCACACTGGGGTCCCCCGCTGCCTTCCCAGTCCCCTGAGCTGCCAGCACAAAGGGGACTCTTCCTTTATCTTCTTCTCCTGTTGATTGTCTTTCCCGGGCCCCGTTCCCTCCCTTCTCCTGCTCTTCCTGGCGAGCTGGCACAGGCTGCCTCAAGCTCCAGTGCCCTCCGTGATGAGCTGCTGCCAGCCAGGGAAGCAGGGCTGCAGCTTTAATTAAATGATAAGGGCAGAGCCCCGGAAGTGGGGAGATAAGTGCAGCGGTGTCTGCCACCACACTTGCCCAGGCTCTTTCTAATTAGCTTTGAGAAGCTCTGGAGAGGCAGATTAACCCTTGGAAGAGCTGGATGAGCGCTGGGATGCAGCAGGAGGAGGGTGCCCAGGCCAGCCCTAGGGATGGGGGTTGCAATCCCACGGTTTGGGTGGGATGGGGCTGGAGGGGACCCTCTGTGCTCCTCCCAGCCCGGGGCAGAGGGGACAGGTCAGGGAGGATCAGAGCTGGCCTTTCACAGGCTCAGGCACAAGGCAAAGCTCAAAGATTATGTGCTCAGGTTCCTCCTGGAAGAAGCATTTGCTGCTGTGACATCCCCCTGCTGGGTGGGGGGACTGTCCCCAGCCCCACAGGGCACAATCCTGCCACGGCTCAGGTCTCCAACTCCTCTGGGATGTGTCCAGTGATGCTCTGAGAGCTGGGGACTTGGGGACACGGGGTAAGGGACCTCTGTGTGTCACCAACGCACGATAATATGGACTGGCAGCTCCCCAGGACCTGGTGCCACCAGGGCCACCACCTGTCCCTCACCCAGGTCCAGCCAAGAGTGAAGTGCACCAGAGGGCTGGGAAGGGCACCTGGGCTGTGGGCACCGCGTCACCAGGTCAGTGGGTGGTCAGAGTGGCACTGGTGACACTGCTCCTGGTGGCCTGGCCCCTCGTGGTCACATCGGCTGGCAGCACAGGGTACCCGGAGCGTGCCAGGGAGCTTTGGGATGGGCATTCCTGTGTCCCCAGGGAGCTCTGGGACAGCCATTCCCCTGTCCCCATGGAGCCCCTGCCTGGAGCTGGGGACAGGTCATCCCCACAGACCCCCACGGGCGGAATCCCGCGCATCCATCGGCAGAGCCGAGGTGGGAAGGCAGGCAGGAGCAATCGTGGAGGAATTTGGGCAGCAGGAATGCGCATCCAAGGCATGCATGAGCCGGCAGCCCCCGGGGATGGCAGGTGGAGCCGCGCTCCCATGGGATTTACATAACCATCATTAGCCCGTGCCGGAGCCTCCAGAGCCAAGAGAGCCCTGTGCTCCCACCTGTCCCTGCTCCTGGGGCAGGGAACGAACCAGGGCAGCTCCACTGCCCGAAATTCCATGTTTTTAGGACCTTCGTGCGCTCCTAAAGGAACCTCAGGCGTTGCTGCTCACCTGGATGTTGCGGGAGCAAATGCTGGGAAGAGGGTTTAGTTATTCTGTGGGTTGATTCGGAGTCCTCAGCCTTCCTGGTGGATATTTGTGGAATGTCCCTCGTCTGTAGGACGGCCAGAGGATGATGCTGGGATATTGATGGATCCAGGATTTCATTCTGGAGCTGGATTGGGTTGTTTTATGCAACGTGGGTGAGGCGGATTGCCCAGCAATGCTCACTCCTCGCCTTTGCTTTTGGCTGCTGCGAGTTTTAGCTGCAAGGACCCGATTTTTCATAGAGGGCATGTGCCAGGTACCAAATAGTTTGAGAAGTGCCGGTGAAATGTGCCCAGATATTTCATTTCCAGAAGGAGTAGAGAAAATTGCTGGTTTTTTTCTCCTTAGGAGAGCAACCCCCCCATCCTCCAGCCCCTTTTTAGAGGAGGAATTTTCAGTCATCTCTTGACCCTTTCCTTGTACCACCCCCAACTTCTGCAGCCTCTGGGGCAGAGTCTCACTGGCAAAGCAGCTTCTTCCCTGTTACATCCCCCAGGTGGTTCTGTCCTCTCCCTGGAAGCCACAAAGGGACCCCAGGGGAAATATTTCCCACCAGAGTGTGACTCTGGTCTGCATCACAAAGCACTTTCAGGAGGAGAATTAAGGCTGCCCGGACAACCCTAATTTTGGCACTTCCTAACCTTTGAACCCTGCAATCCTATTAAGGTGCTTCTTAACATAATTATTCGGCAGTTTAATGTAATAATTCTGCTTTTTATAGTCCAGCGGAGCTTGAAGCCCCTCTGTGCCAGGGCAGGAGATCGTGGGGGTGGCACCACGAGCACAAAATCTGTTCTAGGGGGGTTGAATTTGTTTTGCTGGGTATCACAGGGAAGCTGTGGGGTGATGGGGATTTTGGGAGCCCTCAGTGCGTTGCTGAGCCCTGTGAGGGCATGCTCAGTGTCCGGGAACATCCATCTGGGTGCTCTGCCTGCCGTTGCTGTGGCGATGTGGCCGCTGTCACACCGTGCCCGTGGTGTGACTGCAGCAGGGAGGTGGCTCCTCTGGCTCCGGCAAACACGGGAAGAACACATCCCCTGGGAGCCGGGAAAGGGGAAAACACATCCCCTGGGAGCCGGGAAAGGGGAAAACACATCCCCTGGGAGCTGGGCAAGGGAAAACACATCCCCTGGGAGCGGGGAAAAGGGAAAACACATCCCCTGGTAGCCGGGAAAGGGGAAAACACATCCCCTGGGAGCCGGGAAAAGGGAAAACACATCCCCTGGGAGCCGGGAAAGGGGAAAACACATCCCCTGAAGGGAAAACACATCCCCTGGGAGCCGGGAAAAGGGAAAACACATCCCCTAGGAGCCGGGAAAAGGGAAAACACATCCCCTGGGAGCCGGGAAAAGGGAAAACACATCCCCTGGGAGCTGGGCAAGGGGAAACACATCCCCTGGGAGCTGGGAAAAGGAAAAACACATCCCCCTGGGAGCTGGGCAAAGCGCCTCAGCCCCGCCTGTGCCAGCGATGCTGAGCCTAGTGGGCACATCTGTCCACATCCATTCCTGGGGTCGTGCTGGGATCCCCTCGGCAGGAGCTGGGAAGCCGTTTGCAGCTCGGGAGTGTTGGAATGTCCTCCAGGGGCCGGGGGCTGATCCGTGCGTGCAGCTGGGGGCTGCTAGCCCGTTCACTTCGGGGCGAGCTGTCTGTGCTGCTCGGAGCCGCTGTTGTTCAGCACCGGGGCAGAGCCAGCGGGGCTGGAGGGGCCGGGGGAGATGCTGTGTGTGTGTTCCATCTCCTGGAGCCCAGGAGGAACCCGTCTGTGCGCTGGCAGCAGCCTGGGGAGCTCTGGGGATGTGTTGGAAGAGCGGGTGTTGCTCGTTCTTGCCCCGGGAGCTGGAGGTGCGGCTTGGAGCCGCAGTCACCACCTCGGGTGGGCAGTGCCGGGTCGGGCTCCGATACCGGGAGCCATCTGGAGCGAGGGTGGGAAGTTTGGGAAGCCATCTGTCTGGGTGTTGTAGTGCTAGAATTGGTCCCGCAGCCGTCTGGCTGGGTGTTGTAGTGCTAGGAATGGTCCTGCAAACCGTCTGCACGGGGAGGGGGGTGAGGGAATGAGAGGCTGGGAAAAGCTGGGGCTGACGTGGGCTGCAGGGAGCCCCGTGCCTGTGCTCCCAGCTCCCGGGCTTTCTGTGCCCATCCATCCCTGGAGCAGCGCCGTGGGGACGGGCAGTGCTCCAGCAGCTCCCGCAGGGCCTGCACGGGGACATTGGTGAGCTCTGGGCTTGTCCACATGGGAATCAGGGCCAGAAATGGGTGAGGAGCTGTGGGAGGGATCCTGCATCCAGAGGGTATCCTGGGGGATCAGCCCAGGGAGGGATTGTCCCGCTGTGCTCTGGGCTGGGGCAGCCTCACCTCCAGCCCTGGGGCAGTTTGGGTGCCACAGTATCAGAGAGATCTAAAGCTGCTCCAGAGGGTCCGAAGGAGGGAGCCGGGGCTGGGGAAGGGTCTGGAGGGGCCACCCGAGGAGCGGCTGAGGGCACTGGGCTGGTTCGGCTGCAGCACAGGAGCTGAGGGCAGAGCTCAGGGAAGGAGGGAACGGCTGGAGGGGGAGGTTTGGGATGGAGATCAGGGAAAGGTTCTGCTTCCCCCAGAGGGTGCTGGGCACTGCCCAGGCTCCCCAGGGAATGGGCACGGCCCCGAGGCTGCCAGAGCTCCAGGAGCGTTTGGACAGCGCTGCCAGGGAAGCACAGGGGGGATTGTTGGGGTGTCTGTGCAGGGCCAGGGGTTGGATTGATGATCCTTGTGGGTCCCTTCAGCTCAGGATATTCCATGACTCCATGATTCCACTCCCTGCTGTGATAATGTGCTGGCTGTGCCCCCTCATTTGGGGACCGTGAAGAGGACTTTGTCTGTGAGCCTTGTGAAAGAGATCCTGGCTCCAGAGCCACCTACAGCACAGCTCCCCTCTCCCAACAGCCCTGGCCGGGGGAAAATGTGTTGGGAATGAGTCATGGAGCTCCTGTTCCCCTGCAGGAAGCTCCTGCTGAGCTGGGATGGGATTGGGATGGGATTGGGATGGGATAGGATAGGATAGGATAGGATAGGATAGGATAGGATAGGATAGGATAGGATAGGATAGGATAGGATAGGATAGGAATGGGGCTGCTGGTGTAAGGACATGGGATGTTGGGCTGCACAATCCCACCAGCTATTCCTTAGGGTGTCTGAGGCGGGAGGGGAGCAGCAGCACTGGTGCCTGGAGGAAGCAGCTCCGCGGGGAAGTGGTATCTGGAGGGAGCAGCGCTGTAAAACATGGAACCTGGAGGAAATGGCTCCACTGCAGCAGCGCTGCCTGCAGGGAAGGCAGCAGCGGGGGGAGGCAGCACCTGGAGGCGGCGGCAGCACAGAACATGGCACCTGCAGGGCGTGGCACCGTGGGGGACCCGTACCTGGAGGCAGCGGCGCCGTGGGGGACGGCGCTTCCCGGGAATGGCGCTGCGGGGAATGGCACCTGGAGGGAGCAGCGCCGTGGGAGAGCTGTGCCTTCGGGAGCGCGCCGTGGGGGACACACCTGTGGGGACACACCTGTGGGGGACACACCTGTGGGGGACACGCCTGTGGGGGACACAGCCGTGGGGAGCGGCACTGCGGGGGAATGGCACCTGTGGAGAACACTGGCATGGAAGGATGGGGCCTGCCAGCAGCTCTGCCGTGGGCAGCAGGGAGCAGGATTCCCGGGAATGGCTCCTGGAGGAGTGATGGTGCAGGAGAACGGCACCAGGGATGGTGGAGTAGGGAATGGTGCCGACAGCCAGGGGCTGCGGGGCAGGAAGGGAGTCCTTGTTGCACGGGGAGGGGGACAGTGCTGCTGGGAGGTGATGTCATGGGAGGCCACCACCGTCAGGGACATCCCAGAGGAGTCTGCAGAGCCCTGAGGGCTTGGAATGGGAGAAGGGGCATTTCCAGGTGTCCACAGCTCGGTGGGAACACCGCCCCTTCCCTGGCTGAGGACAGACCTCGGGAATGCCTGGCACCCCAGGGTGCAGCGTGGGCCCTGCTCCACCCCTCTGTCCCCAGGGCCAGCACAGGTCAGGGCTCTGGGGCTCTGCTTTTGGGGCAGCTGCGTGGAATGAGTGGCCAATGTTCTCCCCCGGGAGGGAAGAAGGCTCTTTCTGATCGCAGCTTTGCCTCCCAGCCGCTCTCCCCACACTCCCGTTCCCCATTTCCCTGCACCGCCGAGCCTCTCCGGTCCCTCCTGGCATGCTGTGCTGCCTTCCTGCCCTTTCCCGGGCTTCTCTGCATCCTCTGCCGTGCTCTGCTCTGTCCCAGCCCCACTGCCTCCCCTCCCAGAGCTGCTCCAGCACATCCCCTCCCTTCCAAGACTTCTCCTGTGCTGCATCATCCGTCCCCGCTCTCCCGGCACTGCACGGTGCCGCCGTCTGACGCAAGTGGAAGACACGGGAGGACCAAACCAGGCTGGGGATGTTGCAGAAGGTGGCATAAAAAACGTGCTCGGGGCTGGCTCTCAGCCTCTGCTGGGAGCTCCCAGGCTTGCAGAGGGCGAGGGAACCTCTGCCCGTCTCCTGCAGGAGATGGAAGCGCTGCTGGCTGAGGCTGCTGCTTTTGTCTTGTTCCCAAAGAGCTCCAGAGCTCTGCTGGAATCCCCCAGTAAGGTTTTAGAGGAGCCCTGCGACGGGAAGAGCTCCTGCCCTGGGTGGGGAGAGAAGGAGACAGGAATAATTAGCAGCAGCACCAATTTGGGCCTCTTCCAAGAGGAGCCAGCCTGGCATCTCTGAGGGCATCCTGGTGTAAAACCCCAACCGTGTCCCCCAAAAAACCAAAGACTTTTCCTGCCCCGGATTCATCCCTAAGGAGGAGAGCGCCCCGAGGCAGCTGACAAGGGGATGCCAGAGAGAGGCAAAGCTTCAGGAAAGGGGGAGCCAGGAGGATGTGAGGGTTGTGAATGCCCAAGCAACCACTTCTCTGCCTGGGAATCACAGTCTGGTGGCCTGGGATGAGGATAAATAACCAGGATGGGCCAAGGCTCAGGAAAACACGGCAGCTGCACAAAGCTTTGCTTGGCATGGCCAGGGTGCCGTGATACTGGAGAGGGCGTGGCTGTCCTCTTCATCCCCTGGGAATGTTGTCACATTCCAGGGCTTCAGGGGCACAAAAGTGCATTTTGGGTGGAGGAGGGATCTGAAATCCCGAGTACCCTTTGTGCACCCCGAGGTGTGGGCCTGTCTCCTCACCACCCCACAAAATTGGGGAAAATCGATGTGCAAAATTCCCGTCAAGGACGTATTTGTGCTTGTCTGGTGGCACATCGGAGTCCCTGCGCCACCGGCATGTGCTGGGAATTAGGCCATGGGGTCGTGTTTTCCCTCACTCCCAGCTATTCAGGAATTCCACCCTGCCCCGTTCCGGGCTCATGGCACAGAATCCGCTCCTCAGCGGCTCCGCGAGCGAGGGGACAACACTGGAAAAAGGCTTCAGTGCCAGCAGCAGACAATGGGAAAAGCAGAATAAAAGACCCTGAACACAGCGTTCCTGCTTGATCCTGCCATTCCCAAGCTGCTGCTGGCACAAGGAAATCTCCGTAGCTTTGTTCCCTGCAGAGGTGGATTTTATTTCGGTGCTGCCAGTCCCCTCTGTGGGCTCAGCAAAGCTCCTTCTGCTCCAGGAAGAGGGGATGGCTCCCATCCACTCCCCTGGGAGCTGAGAGCACCAGGGCCTTTCTGGGAGCGGAAAGGATGTCCAGGAGGAAAGTTGGTGAGGAAAGGATGGCGATAATTCCTCTTGGACAGAAGTGAAAGACCTCAGAACACGACCTCAGAGTGACCAAGCCATTGCGTGGCCACTGGGGCATCCTGTGGTCCTGAGAGGAAAACCCGATGGATCCTCTTGGATTCAGATTCCATTCTCTGCTCCGACTTGCACAGAGTGGGGATGGAAACGGAGCTGTTGTGCCTGTGGTTTCACATCTCACATTCCATCTGTAGCTGGGAGAGAGGAACAAGGCAATTCCCCAGGAAATAGGGCAGCTGGTGCATGGCCAGCCCCGCGGATGACCCCGAGGACGTGCCCGGCCAAGCTGTGCTTCTGGTGCTGCCCGTGCCGCTGCCGTGTCCCCCGCGCTGCTTTTGTGCTGCTGCTTTTTGTGCCCGCGGTGTGAGCATGGCTGTCCCCTGCGCTGTGAGCGGGGCGGAGCATCCCGCTGGGATGTGTCCCAAAACCAAACCATGTGTGTATCCATGTGTGTATCCCTCTGTGTGTGTGTGCACAGCCCCAACCCCTCCGCACGCCTGAGCTTCTGGTGTCACCACCCAGGTGGCCTCGAGCGTCCCCGCGTGAGTCCTGCGAGGGCCACCGGGCTCCAGGGAGGATCAGGATAAAGCTGGAGCAAGGAGTGAGGGATGAGCAGCGGTGGCCAAGCANACCAAGGGGACGGGGGGGGGGTGGCAGAGGCTGAAGGGGGTGTGGAGGCCGGGGCTGTGCACTGATGTGACGCTGTCGTCCTTTTTCTGCCCCTCATCAGAGTCCCCCGAGCGGAGCAGGCTGTGAAGGGGGGCTGCCATCAGGTATGTCCGTGTGGCTCCCGCCAGGATACCCCAGCTTCCAGGGGGAGCTTCCGTGGGCGCCAGCGATGGAATGCGGGCACAGGCCCCAGGGGGAAAACTGGGCTGCCTCAGCCGCCAGCTGAGCATTTGGGGACAGTCACTGGGGGCTCTTTTAGGGCAAGATGTGCTCACACAATGGTTGGCTTCTGACTTTGCCCCTTCGCCCATGCCCGTGTCAAGCATTCCCAGCACTGTCTGGAGCCTTCCCTGCATCCTGTGTGTGAAAGCTGTGCCAGGGTGACCTGGGCGTGTGACAGTCCCAAACTGGTGGCAGGAGGGAGCGTTGGCCAGGGCAGAAACCCCACCGTGGTGCTCTGGTTTGCTTCTTCCCAGGGCTCAAGGAGTGCCTGTGGGTCTGCCCTGCTTTTGGGATGAGGGAACTGTGTGTACCCGTGTGTATCCAGGGGGAAGGGGGGTGCCCCACATGTCCCAGGTCCGCAGAGCTCCTCAGCATCTCCTGCCATCAGTCTGTTTGTCAGTGGAGTGAGCTCCACGGTGGTGGAGACATGGAGAGGATTTTTGGGAACCACAGGGACATCTGGAAGCCCGACCAGTCTCAAGGTCATGAGCAGCCCCCGCTTCCACCCCAGCATCAGCACCAGGCTGGATCCGCTCGTGGCAGCAGGCAGTGACGTGTCCCGGGGCTCTCTCTGGTGTCCCAAATTGGGGCGGGAATCAAGGACTGGCTGTGACTGGGATGGCTCTGGGAGGGACACTCAGCTCTGCATGGAAGTGCCAAATTCCGGCCTCAGGAGCCTCGTGACAGGTGCTGCCTGTGCCAAGGACACCTGGCCAAGGCTCAGGGACACCGGGGGTAGGGGGTGGCCGGTGTGCGAGGACACCAGTCCGTGAACTGGTGTAACTGGTGCTCATGTCCCGGCTGTGCCAGGAGCGGGGAGCTGTGGTGCCCTCGGGTGCTGGGCTCCCTCAGGGGCAGCGGTTTGCTGCACAGGGGCTCACGGCATCTCCAGCCTCTCTGCGGGTGGGCATGGCTTTGCCTCTGTGTGCTCGGGGGATTTCAGGCTCCACAGGAGACCAGGACTTCTGGCTGGGCTTGTGCCTCCTGCTGAGGGTGCCTGGGGAGGCTGGAATGTGGCCTGGAATGCCTGGTGGGAGCAGGGCAGGGATGCCCGAGGATGCTGCCCAGGACATATGGCTGTGCCTCCGGGCTGAGGCCAGGGCAGTTCTGTCTCTGCACAGTGAAGCCATCGGTGGTGCCCGGTGGGAATTCCTGGAGCTTAGCAGGTTCCAGGTGGTGCCTAAACTTCTGGGATCACAAGCCTGGTGGCAGCGTGTGTCCCGCTGTGCAAATCCAGGCTGTGGAGCCTCCCTGTGCAATCCTTGTCTCCAAAGGGGCTCGGTGAGCTCTGCCCTGTGCTCTGCCTCCTGTTTCTCTGTGGCCTTGGGTTCCCCTCCCAGCTCTGCTTTGCTCCCTGGCTGTCCATGAGTCCGGCTCCCTGGATGTCTGTGGGTCTGGCTCCTGGGTGTCCGTGGGTCCAGCATGGGTAGGACGGAGACGTCCAGTCCCCGCCGCTCATCCCTGCGCTCCATCCCCGCATCCCGAGCCGGGGTTCCCGGGTGTAACGCCGCTGTCCCTTGTTCCCCGCAGATCTCCGGCCTCTGCCCGATGTAGCCATGACTGGGACCTGCACCCGGGAGTGCACAGAGTTCGGCCACTCCGACACCTGCTGGATGCCCGGCCAGTCCTCCCCCAGCCGCAGGCCCAAGAACGCCCTCAAACTCTCCACTTTTGTGCCTTACCAAGACAGAGGGAGTCAAGAGCAAGTCGGGAACGGCAGCCCCAGACTGTCGGAAGAGCGCAGCACCAAAATGGCCAACCTCCGCCTGCTCCCCACGTACAGTGCCTTCTCCAATAGTAGCCATGAGCCCTGCAAGGACTCTCCCATGGAGGAAATTCCTCTCACCCAGACCTCGGACTTCCAGCCAGCCACCACCCCCTCGGCCCAGACCACCAAGAGGGAGATCTACCTGTGAGGCTGGGCGTGAGGGGCAGGGAGCAGAGGCCAGAGGAACATTTTCCACTTCGATGATGCTTTATGGCTCCGGCCGCTTCTCCAGGCAGGGGGGGCTCTGCGGGGAGCAGGGCAGGGCGAGGCAGGGATGAGAGGAGCGCCTTTTTAACCCCGTGTTGCCCGGGGCTGGGGGTGGGTGGGGAGCATGAGAAGCATCCCGACCCCGGTTGCCGAGCATCCCGAACTGCTGCCGGGGAGGGCTGGGCAGGCTCCTGGTGCGGAGGGCACGGAGAAGGGAGAGAAGGGCTTACGTACCAAAGGTCCACGCAGAGCTGGTGGAGTTCCTGGGGCATAGGACGAGGGGTGTCCCCGAGCACGGGGAGCCAGCTGCCTGTCTCTTTGCTGTAGACTCCTGTAAATACGAATCTTATAGGAATGACATTCAAGTCCTGCCTGATCGCAACTTTTTATTGTCNAGACAAAAAAAAGAGAAAAAACAAAAAAAAAAAAAAAAAGAGAGGAAAAAAAAAACAAACCACAGGGAGCAAGTTCCAGCTTTGAATGGTTTCCTGCGTGGAAGAGCCCCTGGGAGCGCAGCGTCCGGCCCGCACTCATGTTCTATATTGTAAATAGAGATGTGATCAGTCCCTGAAACAGCAGCTGGGGAGCTGGAGGAGAGGGGCAGCATCCTGGCCGGACTGTAGGGACTTTGCTATTTTTCAGCCTGGATCTCTTTCTGAACGTTGTCACTGTGCCCACAAGCTGCAGGGTCCCTAGGGACTGCCCGGTGCCATAGGTGGGGGCTGCTTTGGGGGTGGGGGGGTGTCCCCGGTGGTGGCCCTGCGCCTGGCGGGTGGAGGAGGGGTGGGGAAGCCCCCAGTCAAGGGACCGGCTGGGTCCGGGGAGGGGATGTCCCCAGGCAAGGGACCGGCTGGGTCCGGAGAAGCCCTCAGTCCGCCTCTGCTGGCAGGGAGGTCGCCAGCGGCTCCGGCTCTCAGCCCATCGCCTCGGGCCTCCTCCGGGGCAGGGGATGCCCACGAGGCCAGGCTGTGCCGTGCCCTCCACCTCCGTCCCATCCGCCTGTAAAGCCACCATTGCCTTTGTGAGGAGGAGCTTTGTCTCAGGGTCACACCGGGGGCCGCCGAGCCCCTGCCCGCTGGACTCCCGCTGCCCTTAGGCCACAGGGCCACTCTCACGGGGTCCAGCTTTCTCTTCCATTGTCAAAGGTCCACTGGTCTCCCCGGCAGGTCCCCGCTGCCCCGGCGTCCTCAGCTCCCGTGCAGGGTCCCCAGCCGGGGCGGGGAGAGGAGCCCCTGCCCCTCGCAGGGCTCCCCAGAGGGGGACCCCTGGCTCTGTCACTGCTCGCTTGGCAGCTGGGGCACAGTCCTGGTTTTGGGGTGCGCCCCTGGCAGGAGGCGTCCGGGCGACTCGCGCCTCATTCCCGGGTAGCCCTTGGCAGTCCTCGCCCGCCGGGCTGCGGGAGGGGCCGTGCTGCACCCTTGTGCTTCCCGTCTCCAGCTCTGGCATCTTCCAGAGGGAGTGAGGCCGGCAGGATGGGCTTCCTGTGGGGGCGCATCCTCGGACCGCACGGCCCGTCCCCGCGGGGCTGGCGGGGGGCTCTGCCGGGCTCCGGGGGCACAGGGACCCCGCAGGGCCTGCCCTGCCATAGCTGTAGTGCCTGTCGGGACCCCCTGCCCAGCCTCCTCCCCCCCGAGCACCCCGCTCTGAGCAGCTCCTCTCCCTTTGTTGGGGCGGTGGCAGGACGCGGCCACCTCCCCGCGCGGCTCCCCGAGGGGACACGGTGCCAGCCGAGCCCGGGGGACAAAGGAAGGGCGGCAGAAGGCGCCTGCTCGCACCCGCTGCCTCGAACCCTGCCTTCCCCGGGTGGCACCGCTGCCACCCTGCATCGCCCGCGGCCCCGGCACCTGGCGGTGCCACCCGGAGGAGGCAGGACCCTCCTCCCGGCCTCCCGCTGCTGCTCCCGCCCGGCCGGGTGTCCCTGGAGGCGGGTGGGATGCTCCCGGTGGATGTCCAGCCGCCCGCCAGCCCGGCCGGGATTCCTGCTCTGCCCTGCGGGGCCGCGTTCCCCCGGTCTGGCTGCCTGGGCAGGTGCCGCTCCTGAACTTGTTTTTATTGTAGCTCTGTAGTTTCAGGGCCAAACTGGGCAGAATGTGCAATTTGGCCGTGCCGGCCACGATCTTTGACTCCACTGCCAACTCGGCTGCTCACGCCTCCCCTGGGCTCAGGCAGTTGCAGTGTCCAGTGCCCCTCTTGGGGACCCCCGGGAGAGCCACATGCGAGGGGGGCTTGTCCAAGACCACCTTATCCCGGCAGGTGGGCTCCCTACCTTGTGCTGGGGTCTCCAGAGGGATCCCGAGGCTGGAATTCCTGTGGCTGGAGTTGCTGTGTTGTCTCCTGGAGCACCTGGCGATGTCCTCAGTGCGAGCACGGTGTGGGGGGGAGAGGGGGAGTGCAGAGGGGTCCCCGAGGGATGGGTTTGGG